>JAJGRW010000665.1:155091-285601 GCA_025461045.1 Carex parvula | reverse complement strand
GGCGCAACTCCCCTAAGCTCGACAAACAGGTATGATGTACTTCTCACTTGAACTGGAGTGATTTATTATATGCCTTTTGTTGCAAGTAACATGATTGAGTTTTGATTTGGTATATTGATTTGCACCCATTGCTTCAGTAATGTCTCAGAGAGACTCTACTCCTAATTTTTAATTCTATGATGTGTGCGAATTGTATCTGGTGATTGCCTAAAAGGACCATATGTTCCCGAAATTATCTAACCCGAGGAAAGAACATGAGATATATAAATTAAATTTAGTTGATTATGCACCCAGATTACAAATTTTTTAACTGAATGTAAAGAATTAGCAAAGCATAGAGTTCGGTTCCCACTTCACCTCATGTTATATTAGGTTTTAAAGATCTTATAATATTTGGGATGTGTGAATAGGTGGAAGAATTTACAAAGGCAGTGATGCAAGAGCCAGAGGAGGATCAGATTTACGGTGGAAGCACCAAAAAGGCGCCGAAGGTTCTGGCAGATGTTGTCGAGTCCATAGCTGCCGCTATTTATGAGGATAGTAGTTTCAACCTTGATGTGATGTGGAAGGTCCTTATCTGTTATCCTCTGATAGTTTGTTTCTGTTAAACACTGGAATGGATGAAGAAAAGTTGTACCAGATATTGGTATTATAGGAGCTAGTACGGTGCTCATCCTTAGGTGTTGCTTTTGGATTCGAACCTCTCTTAGAAATTAATTTATCTTCAAATCATGTCTCTCTCACTCTGATCCCCTTTTTTCTGCTGATCAGTGGAGGTGGCAAATTGACTTATTGGGTTGGGTACAGGCCAGGTAAAATTAAGCTCAAATCTGTCAGGCTTGGTTGCAGATTTAATTAATTTCTTGTTTAGGGTTAATCTCAGGTCACATTCTCCACAATTTGGATTAATTCATTTTTGCCTTTATGTAACTGCCAATTCAGGTTTGGGTTTTTTATTGTATGGTTTTGTCTTGAGGCTAGTTTCTTGGAAAATTGATATTGAGTGACATTGATTTGTTTGCTGGGTCTATGTGGATTCATATCAGGCCGGGTTAGACTTGAGATATCAGTTGGGTTCGAGATGAGATATTACTGGTTATACTTGCAAATTTCTCTTTGAACTGGTGAATCTCTCTATGTTAGATGGACGGCATTTATCTTTACATTGTTTTTTATGTGAATATATTTTTGCTTTATTTAATTGTTATTCAAAACAATCACTCTAATGCATTGAGAACTCTACAGATTGTTAGGAGACTTTTGGAGCCACTAATCACAGCCGACACTTTTGGCGAGCAACCAGTGACAACTCTCTACGAACTTTGCCAGAAAAGTGGCAAAGATGTCAAGTTCCAGATCTGGCAAAAAGGCAAAACAACTACTGTTAATGTTCTTATTGACAGTGAGTTGGTTGGCTATGGATCGTCTAAGCAAAAGACTATTGCGAGACTAAATGCAGCTAGGGATGCACTTGAAAAGCTGAATGGAGAAAAGTCCAATCTTTTGATTAAGTCGCAACGTAAGGAAGTAGGAGACGAGGAGGAGGCCAAACAGAAACTTAACGAGTTCTGTATGAAGAGACACTGGCCTCCGCCTGTATACAAGTATGTTTTTTCTTTTCATTTATTCACGATCATAGGCACTTTAATCTTTTCCATAATTTATTTTGTATGCATATATGCATTATGGGACTTTGTGACTCCGGTTGGGCTTCATTTCTAGCCTACCCCAACTTGTCTGGGACTAAAGGCTTAGTTGTTGTTGTTGTGTATATGCATTATGGTCATGAGGAGCCACATAATCTGTTTCGGCTGATATGTGGATACGTGACCATGCTAAGTAGCATAGGCAAGGGTGGAACTAGAAAATTTAGATTGGAGGTGCTGAAACATAAAATGCAAAAATATTTAATGTGTGATAGGTGAGAGTTGAACCTAGGTCTCCACAACCACAATGTGGAATTCTAACCACTAGGCTACAATTACACATTTGATATTTCAAAAACCACTAGGCTAAACTATATAAAAACTTAAAAAAAGAAATATATTCAATAAAATTTTAATATATATAATTATAATATTTTAAAAACCATAGGGGTGGCTAAGCACCCTTTGGGTTGCATCAAGACCATGGCATTGAAAGCGTACGTTGCTTTAGGGTTTAGGGTTTAGGGGGGGCTAAGCTAGCATAGGGGCAACAGTAGTTGAAAGTGTACATTAAAAAGCGTATGTTGTTTTTTAATGCAAAACTTCTAATAATGACCATGCTGTTGTGGATTTGCAGATTGGAGGAGGAAAAGGGGCCGGCGCATAGTAGAACATTCATATGCTCAGTACATGTCGAAACCACAAATGATAATTTTATTGCGTTGAGTGAATGCAGATCTAGAGTTAAGGACGCAGAGAAATCTGCTGCTTTGAAGATGCTGTCCATAGTGGTGAAGGAAGTTATATGTGTAGTTTAAGTTTCACCAATTGTAAATCTGTACATTCTTAGTCTATTCATACTAGACTAAGAAGAAGGTACAGATTTACAATTGGTGGAACTTAAACTATGCATATAACTTGTCAAGTTAGATCAGGACCATTCGAAAATAAGTTTGCATGACTCTCAAAGTGGGTCTCCTATATTTCAAATAGGCCCGAATTATTTATGGTTCGGCTGGAGCATCATTCTATGCCCTGCAGTGCAGAGGATATGCACAATTATAAAGGGGCTAAATGTAATTTGAAATAAAAGAATATTGTGTTGTTTTTTAAGATATGAATATTGTTTCTTTAAATTTGATCAATAAATATTATGTTTATGCTTTGAGCAGCGGGCTTAACATAGTGGCATAGAGAGACGGTAGGTTCTATTATAGCGAAAAACATGTAAAAGTTGATGGTGTGTACCGAGTCCATTAATAAAAAAAGGAATTATGTGTATATGCTTTCTTATTTGATGATAATATGATCAGGAAAACAATGTATTTGTTATTTTTAAATAAAATTATTATATGTTGGTTTTTTATTCATCTAATTATTTAAAATAAAAGAATATATAGGCTCCATTTCTATCTTTATGTTCATCACATGTTTTATTTACTAAATTGGTCTAAATAATATATAGAATTTATACCTGTTGGAAAGAGGAAACAAATAGCCTTCTTTATGTTATCTGATAACATAAAGAAAGGTTATCATATTGCTATAATACTACAAAAATAACATAAATAGGAGATAATTTTGTTTTAGAATCGATTAAATAACACTGGAAGGTAATGTACCGATTTTTTTTTTTTTCCTATTTAGAGATTATAAATAAAACTATTATTTATGCTATGCACAAAAAACTTTTTCTATGCACCTCACTTTTTTATAGATTCTCAAATTTTGAAATGCAAAAATGTTATATTTTATCTGTACAATTAATTTGGACGATCAAAAGTGATACACACATATTTTCTTTCATATGTAGAACTTGTAGTTACTTTCTTTTCATATTCTAGTCAGAAAAAGGTTGCTTTTAATGTTTTTTTTATATTTGAATTTTAAACATGCCATCTTGCTTAAATGTTTCATGCTAACGAAAAGAATAAGGGAAAATGGAATAATTTTTTTTAATAATTCACATTATTTTTCCTTCTATTACAAAAAAAAAAAAATGAATGATATTATTCTATTTGTAGGTTTTTTTTTTTTTGGGCTAAGGACTTGTTTTTACTTCTAAATTATTATTTTTTTTTACAAAGAACAGTGTTATTTTTAAAACTAAGGGTACTTCTTTATAAGGTAGAAGAGCATAAACAATTTTAAAACTCCTTCCATAAAAATATTGGTATAAAATGATTCAAAAAGTAGACCGAAACAAACGGTAGGCTTCAAAATTACTTTACTTTATTAATGTAATTAATTCATCATATTGCATTAGAAAAAAAATAGAAGAACTCTCCTACATTTGCATCAGTACCAACCACATCAAACTAAATAAATCATCTTGCATTTTCTAAACGGTCGCGAATACACCCTCCATCCAACCTTTTCATTAAATAAATTTGAAATTTCAAACATAGTCCTGATTTTATTACAAAAAATTGATTATTTATTCCAAAAAAAAAAAACCTGCCACTGGCGAGTCAATTGGCCGACATTTTTTTACTAATATCCAAAGTTTAATAAAAATTATTATTTATGCCCAGATTTTTGTGTTTTCGTCAAAAATGCCCAAGCCGGCCACAAAATGGCCGGCTTACGTAAACCGGCCATTTTGTGGCCGGCATACTCCTTTTTTTCCTTTTTTTTTTTAAAGACACTATGAAGAGCAAAATAATGAAATATAACACCGAAAAATTGAATTTTTTGTTTAAATTATTTGTTAGATTACTTATTTTGATTTATAATTAGCATATTTATACTAAAATACACTAGATTACTTGAAATTATGTTAAATTACACTATATTACAATAAATTATGTTGAATTACACTAAATTACGTTAAATTACAATAACTTAGCTAATTATGCTGAAATACAGTAAATTACGCTAAACTACGCAAAATTACGCTAAAGTAGACCGATTTTGTCTCAACTTTCATGAATCATAAAAAATAGTAAAAAAATTCAGAAAATAGTAAAAATTGGTATTCTACAAGTTCATTATGTAACTAATTTACTGAGCTACTTGGATTGAATAATAGAAATGAAAATCTTAATCGGAAACTTCAACTCAAGTTTTGAGGTTCTTCCATTTGTTTTTTGGCAATTCTGAATTTTGAAATCCAGTATCGCCTACACGAACGCATGCGTATTTTCACAAGCTTTCTGAAAAGTGGTTATTTGTTGAAATCAGACACTCAAGCGCTGTTTTATGACCGTTTGAAGTTTCATCGTCGTTTTTCGCTTTTTCAGTGAAGATATCAACCCTATTCATATGTAATTTAGCGTAATTTACCGTATTTTAGCGTAATGTAATGTAATTTAGTGTAATTTCAATTAATATAGTGTAATTCAACATAATTTCAAGTAATTTAGCGTATTTTAGTATAAATATGTTAATTATATATCAAAAGAAGTAATCTAACAAATAATTTAAATAAAAAAATTTAAATTTTCAGTGTTAGATTTCATTATCTTGTTTTTCTTTTCATTAGTGTCTCTAAAAAAAAAAAAAAAAAAGGAGGAAGCCGGCCATTTTGTGGCCGGCTTAGGCAATTTTGACAAAAGTCATAAATTCTGAGCATAAATATTAACTTCTAATAAACTTTGGATATTAATAAAAATGTCGGGTCTATTGGAATGGATAAATTGATATCACACATATGAGACCGGCAACCTATCCAATTATATTGTTTCAGGACTAATACAATATTAATTGGTGTCCGTTTTGAAGCGGGTATAATCTCATTTTTTTAGTTCAAAACCATGCATTCCAAACATAAGTTTTTTTAGAAAAGGGGGAAATTTCATGTATACCCCTCAAAAAATTTAAACGTACCCCCTCTAAAATTTACCATATCATATTTATCCTTCTAAATTTCAAAAACTCACAAATTTACGCATTTTATTGCCTTTTATATTAAAACTCATATTAAATTTAAAAGTATATACTAATTTTATCCTTAATTAAAAATGATAAAATAATGTGGCATGTTTAAGAAAAATGTCGGACTTCTAATTGGTTAGTATTTGAGAGCAAACAAGTCATTTCTCTACTTCTGACACTTGCACAAACGTTAACCTAAATGTCAAATGTGTATGCGTCGTAAGAAGAAAAAAGACTCATTTGCACTAAAAAACTGACCAATTATACTTATTTTTCTATTTTTTAATATATGATAAAATAGGTACTTTATAAATTTAAAATTAGTTTTACTATAAAAGATAATAAAATGAGTAAATTTGTGAGTTTTTGAAATTTAGAAGGATAAATATGATATTATGAATTTAGAGGCGAAATCCGTAAGTTTGAGTAGTATACGTGAAATTGCTCCCTCCCAAAAAAAAATAAAAAATAAATAACTGTCCACCGCCCCCGGACGGAAGCCTGCTTTCATTAGTTTCTTTTGGAAAGCCGAAATACAAATTGTTACAGCTTGATATAGATCAAAGCTGTTCAAAGTTAAAAAAATGTAAATACATACGTTACTCAAGATTTTTGTTTTAAGGCTATAAACCTGACTGATAAGTGCAAAAATATATTCATGCTTATTCCTTTATACTTACAGTTCAGTGCAGAATTTGAGCTTAATTAGTTTAACTCACTAAATTGATATTATGATTACTGCAGGAAGTCAGGAACAAATGAAGAAGTTTGGTGAAAAAGGAAAATCGTGCAATCTGGACAGTTTTGGTAATGTTTAGAATTCTGGCCATATCTTTCTCATATCAACTCGGATTTAGCTAAATAAACGTTATATGGAAAGTGAGAAGGAGATTGTATTTTGAGTATCTCTGAATTCGGAACATATCCTGACCAAATATTCGTATAAAGAAACATGATCTGGATTTCTGCGTTGGAGAAATAATTATGGAAAGAATTTGAAGGCAAGGATTGACGATATCAAATATTTAGAGATTTTTGGAAGATACTGTATTTGTAGCTTACAAGTGGGCAGAGGAAAATGCGCCGTAACTATATCTACTCTGAATTCGCATGAAAGACGGTTATTTTCTTCCAAATGCGCCGTAACTATATCTTACTCTGAATTCGCATGAAAGACGGTTATTTTCTTCCAAATGCGCCGTTAACTATAAATCTTTCTCTGAACTCGCATGAAAAACAGTTATTTTCTTCCAAATGCGCCGTAACCAATACACGGAAAAAACCCTTGGAAAGAATTAGCGTCTCCTCGACAAGCAAGTGCATTATTTCCAGTAGTGGATGTGATTTTCTTATCTTTCGTGGTTCTTCAACCCAGTTTTTCTTTTGCAATTGCTTTCCCATTCGATGTTATATTTTATCAAATAATGTGAAATCATTGACATATATTTTTCTTTACCTTGCAGATAGATTTAGCATTGGGTGTAGTACTCTTCCAATGAGGGAAGCAGAGCAAATCCTGGGGTACTCTTTCCTCAAACCGAGCCTTCTAGAAGAAGCGCTCACCCATTCTTCCTTCTCCAAATTAGACACCATCTCTTCTCAGCAACTGGAGTTGGTCGGAGATGCGGTGCTTACCCTGGCAATGACGAACTATTTGAAATTGTCCCACCGGGACCTTACGCGGGGTCGCATTTCTACCCTTCGATCTGCTAACTTATGCACTGAGAGGCTGGCACGTGTCGCTGTCAGGCACAATATTTACCCCCTTGTGCGGCGCAACTCCCCTGAGCTCGACAAAAAGGTATTGATTTTTTTTAATCCGTAGCAATAAAAAAGTAAATTAAACACACACACACACACACACTATCCATCATTTTCGGCGAATCTCGCTTTATACCACAACTGCTGAATAATTCAGAGGGCTGCATGGCAAGACCCGTTGAATAATTTTGTGTCTATTCTGACATTAACCCGCGGTTCATCAAGAGAAATTTGAGTTTGTGTTGAGAATTGAGATGGAAGATTTGACTACATGTGACCCCTAAAAAGTACCCACATCCGCTTATTTATATTTTTTCATATTTGAATAAACATTGAAATTAGTTGATCATGCACCCAGATTACAATTTTTTTAACTGAATGTAAAAGAATTACCAAAGCTCTTATTATTTTGGGATTCATGAATAGGTGGAAGAATTTACAAAGGCAGTCATGCTAGAGTCAGAGGATCAGATTTATGGTGGAATCACACAAAAGGCCCCGAAGGTTCTAGCAGATGTTGTCGAGGCCATAGCTGCCGCTATTTACGAGGATAGTAGTTTCAACCTTGATGTCATGTGGGAGGTCCTTAATTATCTTTTCCCCTCAAATAGTTACCTGTTTATGTTGAACACTAGAATGGATGAAAAAAAATAGTATCAGACGTTTTATCAGAGAACAAGGAGGTCTGGCCTTCCAAATTTCAATGACGTCCATAAGAACCTTCATTTGGATTTGAAACCCAGTTATTCAGATGTTGGTATTATAGATAATATAGTGCTGATCATCCTTAGATGTTAATTGCTTTTGGATTACAAATCTCTCTAATTTGTAATTATGGTATCTTCAAATCATGTCTCTCTCTTTCGTTCCCTTTTTTCTACTGATCTGTGGTGGTGGCAAATTGATTTATTGGGGTTGGGTACAGGTCAGGTCAAATTAAGCTCAGGTCATGTCAGGCTTGGTTGCAGATTTAATTCATTTCTTGTTTTAGGGTTAATAATTAGTTCAGGTTACATTCTCTAGAATTTGGTTGAACTCATTTTTGCCTTTCTGTAACTGCCAATTCAGGTGTGGGTTTTTGATTGTATGGTTTTGTTTTGAGCCCTGCTAGCTAGCTAGTTTCCTGGAAATTTGATATTTAGCAGCACTGACTGTTTTAATGGGACTTGGAAGTTTCAAATCAGATCGGGTTAGACTTGAGCTATCAGTTGGGATGATATATCACTGGTTACATTGAATTACATATTTCTTTTTGAGCCAGTGAATCTCTATATGTTAGATGTATGGAATTTATCTTTACATAATTTTTAATTTTTGCTTTGTGTAATTGTTCTTCAAAACAATCATTCTAATGCATAGAGAAGTCTCTGCAGGTTGTTAAGAGACTTTTGGAGCCACTAGTCACACCTGAAACTTTTCTCGAACAACCAGTGACAGCTCTCCACCAACTTTGCCAGAAAAATGGCAAAGTTGTCGAGTTCCACACCTGGCGAAAAGGCAAAACAACTAATATTGATGTTTTAGTTGACAGCAAGTCGGTCGGCTTTGGATCTTCTGAGCATAAGACCATTGCAAAACTAAATGCAGCTAGGGATGCACTTGAAAAGCTGAATGGTGAAAACTCTAATCTTTTGATCAAGTCGTTGCCTAAGGAAGTAGAAGATGAGAAGGAGGCCAAACAGAAACTTAATGTGTTACGTATGAAGAGGCACTGGCATCTGCCGCCTGTACACCAGTATGATTTTTCTTTTCATTTATCATTCAGTAAGGATCAATGGGTCAATTGATTCTCATTCATTTTCAAAATCTCATAATTTTGCTATATAATTTAGATTTAAATGCTATTTTGGTACTATAGAATTGACTTGTTACTTGACCTCCGTAACTTGAAAAGTCTACCTCCGTCTTTATATGTAGTCATGCTAAGCAGCATAGCGTATGTTGTTTTTCAATGCAAAATTTAACTTCCAATAATTTAGTAGGGATGGCAGAAAAGCCTATGGGCCCGCTCATACCCACCCGGTCTGGCCCTTTATCCGGTCAGCCCTACACTGTAACAGACCAGGTAAGGCCTGGCCTAGATACAGGCCAGGCCAGGTTTGGGCTTAGACCAAAGCCCACAGGCAGCCCGTTGGGCCTTTTATTTGAAACAAAATGAGCTTAGGGTTTTATCTATATGCATGAATTTTTGGGTTGTTTTCAGATGTTGGAGAGTCAAGTGGCCGATGAAAATTGATGAAGGTTTGAAAGATGATAATGAGGTTTCAAAGGTAACTATATATATCTTGCTTTTGTTGATGTGTTTTAGTGGCAGCTAGTTAAAACAATTTAGGTCGTTTATTTTTGTATAAAACTAATTCTGCATCTATGTCAAATGAATTATTGTATTTATAGTTCAAGTCATTATTGTATTTATACTTGCTGTTCAAGCTGAATTTACAGATCAAGCTTCTATTTTTTGAAACTGAATTTACAGTTCAAGCTGAATTTGTACGTGTTGTTCAAGTTACAGTTCAAGTATAAATGAATTATTTAAAGTCATTTCTTCATTTATACTTGCTGGCAAGATAGAAGCTGATTTTTTTAAGTCATTATTCAATCCATTATATTGTGCAGGTCAGAGCAGTAGAAGTAGGCGAATAGTGGTTGTTGCTTAGTGCTACATTAAAATATGTGTAATCTGTCTGTGTAATCGTGTTAAATTATCATTTTTTGCTTTGTGCTAATTATGCTTTTGTATTGTAATCTGTTGGTTACTATTACTGTGTTAGGCAAATTGTGTTAAATTAGGCGAATATTGACATTTTTTCTAGGGCTAAATTGTTCGATTGTGCTAAATTAAATTATGTGTTGGGCTTGTATAAATTGTTGTATTGTGTGCTTGTACTAAATTGTTGTATAATCTGTTGGATTGTAGAAATTTATGTGTTGGTTGGGTTGAGGTTGGACGGGTCGGGCATGGGCGAGTAAAGCAGCCCACGGGCATGGGCATGCAAGAGCAGGCAGACGCGGGTATGGAGTAAAAGCCCACAAGTGGGCCGGACATTGATTTCAAGGCTTATTCTGTTGGTCAGGCAAGTCGGGCTTGATTTTTTGGCAAGCAGGTGAGACTTGAGCTTGACAAAATACCTACATGTAAGGTCCATCACCATCCCTGCCAATAAATATTACTGACCATGCTGTTGCATCTGGATTTGCAGATTGAAGGAAAAGGTGCCGACTCATAAAAATAAATTTATATGCTCATAGCAACCACAAATGATAATTTTACTGTGTTGGGTGAATACAGATCTAAAATTAAGGATGCACACAAATCTGCAGCTTTCATGATGCTGTCTATACTCCTTGGTGGCTAGGAGTCCGCATTAGAGTCTGAATTAATTTAAATTTTGAGTTTGAATCCGAACCTTCTAATCAGAATTCGGGTGAATTTGGTAATTTTCCAAATTTATGGAATTCATGTAATATTCCTGTTGATTCTGATTGAACGGTTCAGATCCAAACTCAAATTTTGAGTTACCTAAGAGAGATGAATTCTAGTGGATAGTGGTAAGGAAGTTGATTATATGTCTAGTTTTAAGTTTCATCAATTGTAAATCTTTTAGTACAATGCGTGGAAATTGATTTGTTGTTCCTGCGAAGTTTATGCCGCTTCAGTTATTGTGTGCGGAGAAGATGTGGGTCCCACCGGCAGTTCACTTATGTGGACGCGTGTGATTATTTGTATTTTACACCGTGAAGGTTATATATAGGTATAGAAATAGTAGACTAAACCTTCAATTTTTTTATAAATAACCTTCAGAAATAGTAGAGTAATTTTTCTTGCTGTTAGCAACACCGATAGTTGCACAATTCACGGCATAGTAGCTGTTATTTTCTTTCCTTTCTTTACTGGTTTGGCCTGAATCAAGTTTAGAAATTCATACACAAAATCTACAAATTTTAGTTGTCATTTTTAGATGAGCATTACTTTTATTAGCAACATCTGAATTAGGTTATATTAATCTTTTCTAGAAAAATTTAGATATATATACTCATCAAAAATACAAGATTCAGATATTTTCCATCTAAATTTGAATTTAGTTATTTCCCCATCTAAACTTAACTATTTTATTAATATGCTATTTCTAAATTTTATAACTAAAAATGCAGATTAATAATATTAAAAACTAAATTAACAATTTTGTCACTCTATTCAAAATCCTGTGTCACTAAGTCCTCCCCGCAACCCTCCCCCTCCGCTGAGTTCTTCCTGAATTTTTTGCCCTCTGCACCTTTCGCCGAATTCAGATCCAGTGCAGTAACCCAATTTTTGAGTTTTGATCCAAACCGTCCAAGGTGCTCTAACGCGAATCTTAAAGAACCTGGACCCCATAAATAATACTGGACCCCTGCGCTACCACCGAATAGGCACCGTCCACGTCTAAACTCAAAAATTGGGTTACTTTAGGGGATCCGGACTCCCTTTCGCCCAGTTCTTTCATCCCTCCCACAAAAACTGTATTCATGCAACTTGATTCCGATTACATTGTTTCGGGCTACAGTTAATGGGAAAATGTCCTTACCATTTTAAAAGATTTCCTGTCCACATTGGTGTTTAGAATTTGCTTCATGCTACTTAGATGATGATATATAGTATAATATTTCTTCACGGCTTATGATACACCTGCATCATTGTCATAGAAGATTTAAGATTCAAATTAGCCTTAGAAAAATATAATTGAGTGATGGCTTAAGATTCAAATTAGCCTTCAAAAATGAAATAAAATAAATGGTCCCAGTTCCAGCTGGGTTACCTGTACTGGTACAGAGCTTAACTGATACTATTGACATCTATCACGGTAATCTTTACTGGCAAAAGGTTCTTATGCTTTCAAATAAAAGCAGCCATTTTTTCAGAATTAGTATGTCAAGGAAGGGGTGTAAATTAAACAAATGGTCCACAATATAACATGGATGAGCCAAATTTATACCAATGTACAAAAATGAATTATGTGGTATTGCTACCCAAAAGCATAATTTTAACACATTTCTAGCAACTCGTTAACTATTTTTACCTTACAGTTATTTAATAATTGAGAAAAAGGTAATATCCCTGGGTGCCAATTTTCGGAATATCTACGGATAAGCTTTCAACTGACTTTTAACCGTTCAAAACTCAAACCAGTGTAGGAAAATGCGGTTCATGCGGCCGCATATGCGTATGCCGTTGGAAACCGCATGAAAAATAAATATGCGGTCCAATATGCGGTTCTGCATATGCGGCCGCATATTCGGCCGCATATTTATTACCGCATATACTATAATCGGCCGCATAAAATCCGCATTCCGCATATTCGGATACGCAATCCGCATACATCGAAAAAACATTTTTTATTTCTCTGATTCTCTTCTCTCCCTCTCAGCTAACCTAAGTCACAAAAATGAAAAATCTCTCTCCCTCTCTGCGACTCCGTCGGCTCCTCTCTGTGACTCCATCTCACCCTCCTCCGCCGGCTTCCTCTCGTGACTCCGTCTCACTCTCACCCTCCTCCGCATCCCAATCTGTGACTCCGTCTCACCCTCCCTCCCTTTCCTACACTGGTCCCAGCGCACCTACAGAGAACTAGAGAAGGGGCACCGAACTGGTTCCGCCCTCCACCAGTCCACCGATCGCCTCCTCCCAGCGCATCTCCACCTCCACGACTCCACCGATCGCCTCTCCTCCAGCCTCCAGGTATTGCACAGTTTCACTAACTTTGTGTTGATTAGCTTGATTTAGTCACTGCCTCTGATAATTAGTTGATTTAGTCACTCAATTTTGTTGATTTAGCACTACCCTTAGTCACAGCCACCAACTGATTTAATTGATTGAATCATTGAAACACTAAATTTTGTTGATTTAATTAGTCACAGCCACCCATCACTGAATTAGTCACTGCCTCATTGATGAAACAGCTATTTGGAATTTATTTATGCAAAGGTGAAAAATTCAGAAGTAGATATCCTGATTAATTCCTGATATGCACATTTTTTTTAGGCAGCGAGTGTTAAGCTTTCATATTCTGATATTCTGATATGCACATTATTTGTTAAGCTTTCATATTCTGATATGAACATTTGTGCTGTATGTGCAATATAATTACTAGACAATATCAGATCATGAATAACCGAATAAGCATGCCCCACCAAATGTTAGTTTAAGTTGTCAAGTGGCAATTATCTATTGTAGTCCAATAGATGAACTCCTCTGTGACTCATAAATGTAGATTATTGGCGCACCAAGGTTATCTTGTTCATGCTTTTTGGTTTCAAAAAGTGTTACATATTTTGACTTTATTTGTTTGGTCATCAGATATTTATATTATTTTCATTTACAGATAAGTGGAGTCACTGTAGGGGATATTTATAGTATATTCATTTACTCTTGGCTGGTACTGGTACTGGTACACTTGGCTGGTACTGTGAGATTCTTATGGCTGTTGCTGTGACATTTATTTGTATTGCTGTATTGCTATGACATTTATTTGTATTCTGTTGTGACTTGTGAGAGTGAGATTATGCACAATATATAATTTTCTCTTATAGCTTTGATATATTTATGCAAGTACATATTATCAATTATTTATTAGATATTCTTTTCTTATCTTAGATATGCTTCCAATGTGCACAAATTATATCTTTGCATACAATTATATATGAATTCTCATTTTAAAATCCGCATATATAAGTCTGCATAAAAATCTGCATATGCGGCCGCATACCGTATATGCGGTATGCGGTGGCCTTCCGCATACCGCATGAAAACAGCATTTTATAACCTTGACTCAAACCATTAAAATCTCTTCTCCAAATATTTACTCCACCGCCATCTCTTCTCCAAATCTCTCGGTACTCAGATGACTCAGATCCAACCTGATTAAACTCCCAAACCTCCTATCTGCTCTACTACGCTCCTCTTTCCACCACTCCTCTCTCTTCTCTCCCCTCCAATGCCTCTTCTTGCAATCTCATCACCTCGCATCCTCAGCCGGTGTCTCCTCCCACCGAACTCTCAGGTACTCTACCTCCTCCGATGTCCCTCCGATGAATCCCAAGGCTCCTCCAACCACTGCCTCCGCTCCAGATAGGTTTGGTTTTGCTGGAGGAAACTTCACATGAAAGTGCCCCCCGCTTCCGATCGGTTTGGCTTCGTAGGAGGAAGCTTCACATGCAACATGGATTTTGTCCGGGACAGGCTCGTTGAGAACGACGAGCTCCGTTCCCTCAAGAACAAATATGATTTCGTGCATTTCTTGCTAACCAGAAAGAAAACCACCGTCACTGTCGCTGATGTGGCTGGGATCGGAAAACTGATGCCTCGGCTAGTTGTTTGGGCTCAGATGTGGCGGAAATTGTAAAATTGGTGCCTCCAACGTCACTGTGGCAGATGTGGCCGGGAATCGGAAACATGATTTTGTGCATTTCTCCTCCTCACCACTCCTTCCGACGCCTTCTTCTGATAACTCCTCTTTTCTTTTTTTTTAAGTCGTTAATCAGCTTCCTCCTCTTTCTCGTAACACAACTATTTGTTGAAATGCCACAGAGAGATATGCATGGTCACTTGGGGCACAAGTGTTTTGCGGCTACGCTTCACATGTGGTGCCCAAACCAGTTCTCCACCTCTTCTCTGAAATGCAAGAAGACAAACAAGGTTCTCTTTAACCATGCAAGTGCTCTGCCTTCTCTATGTTAGCAACTTTAGGTAATTTGCATTTAGTCCATAAATGTAGCGTTTTGGATTAGATCAAGTCAGGTAGGTGACTTTAATTATAGCCTGGTTAATAAAAGAGAAAAATGTTAACTATGTTCTTGTCATTTTATTATTTGTTGGCCCATAACACAATGGGGAGCAGTTCGGGTAAGAATTGCAAAATTACCAGGCTGTTCAGGTCAGAATGAGCAGTTCACAAGTGCCAGAATCAGATATCGTGCAAGCTTGTAGAACTGTAAGTGTCAATTTCATCTTTTTTTTTATGTCATAACATTGGGTAAATTACCAATTCTGGGGCTAACTTCTCGCTTATCACACCTTGAAAAATTCTATTGTAAAATCTTTGAAAAAACTTATGTTGCATGAAAATTTGCATTTTTGCAGAATTTCTTTGGTGCTTCCTTCAATCCATTGACTGGTACGTATTATGCTTTTATGCCCTCATGTTATGAAAATTATTTTTTCACTTAGGTTTAAGCTTCAATTTATTCTTGTTGGGCTCCAATATACAGTTGAATAAATCAAGTAGATATTTACTTGGGAGGTATCCCCACTTTTAAAGCCCCTATCTAGAAAGCCTACATCCCAATAATGCCCTTCAAGTCAATACCACTAGATTTACTCCTGTAGCTTGTAGCTTGTGCTCGTTTTTTGAAAACTCATGGAAAAGAGCCTCACAACATGGTTTTTGAAAGCAATTTCCCAAAAACTGGTACGTCTATGTGGTATAAAATTTCGGCTTCATATGATTATATAAAATGTATCATGCTGTCTGGTTCTAGATCTTACAGGGCTGACCAGGAATGTAAATCAAAGAAGATTCTATTTTCTTGTAAAAAAAATAGGCCAAATAAACATAAATAAAAAAATCAACTATTAATATGGTATGAGGTACATCTTTGTACTAATACCTGTACTAGTATGCTGGCAGCATTCTGCTGTTTATTACAACTATTGGGGTATTGTTATCAACCGTTCTATTGGTTGAGTATTACAACTAAAGCATCAAGATGAAGCCTTGGGATTAGATGTAAAAATTTACAATAATGAATGTAAATTTTTCAATTTCAATTTGTGCTTCATTGGCTGTGTTTCTAAGTGTCGTTAGATCCAGCTTATACAACTACAGTTGTCCTATTGTTGCTTAAATTTTGATTGACTTTAGTACCAGTAGGTGCCAGCCATTGTGAACCAATTACAGTTCTTTCAAATTTTTTTCCTTGTAGATTGCTCATACATTTATCATGTTTAAGTTAACTGATACAATAATTTAATTTGAGAACTTATTTAGGGTATACTTATCTGAAGATTCTGGTTAGATAAGGGATACGGGGACAACCGGAGTGGTACTGGTACAAAATTCATGCCTAGTGGCAACTTGGAAGTATGGTTACATCCAAATTCATGCATTAGGTTTACAGAATTCTTGCATTATATTTACAGAATTCTTGTATTAGGTTTATAAAATTCTTGACTGAGGTTTACAAAATTTTGTCATATTATTTTTTATTTTAAACACTTGAGATCATCTTAGATTTGTAGAATTCATGCATTAGGTTTACAAAATTCTTGATTGAGGTTTACATAATTCATGCATTAGGTTACAGATTTATGCATTATGTGAAGCATTGGATTTTGTAAAATCAATAGGGCAGGAGCAAAAATATACGGTGTCTTCGGATTGCCGTTTGTTGGTGGAAGCAGTGCTAAATGATAGTAGTGTTATGTTAAACTTTTGTATATTTGCTTTGATATGTAATAAATGTTATGTTTGATGGAAAATATGTATATTTTTTATTTGCAATTCAAATTTTGTTTATGTTGTTATGACTTATTTAGTTATTCTAGTGATAATAATTATGTCTTATTGTTAGATAAAATAATTGACGTGTTTTGAAGTTGTTGTTACATTTACAGTATATAGAGAATCACATTATAGAATTTTACAATAAAGTTTATAGAATTTAAAAAATAAAATTATAGTTTTTGAATGCAGCACATAAAAAAAAGTAAAATTCATTATTTATAATTTAGGTTTACATAATTTTAAATTTAAATTTACAGAGTTATGTGATAAGTTTTACATAATTCAAAAAATTAAAAGGACTGTATAGATGCAGAATAATTTTTTTTTTGAAAAATAAAATAAAAATTTGAAATTTTTTTTTTTACCGGTTTACAGTATTTAAAACTGTCTACGGACCCGTTAAGAGTGGCAGACCCATTAGAGGATTTTATTCCGCTCGGTTCAGCGCTGCAGCAAAGTTCGGTCGGTCTGCCCAAACGAAACCGCGTCTCTTCGTCTGCTCCACCAAGTTGAGCCACCCAGCAGATCCACCTCTCTTTTTCTCCCCTGCCATTTTCCATCCACCACTTTGGTCGGAGATGGGATGAAGAAACCAACACTGATCGAACTCGTGGCCCTCTTTCTTGCAATTGATGCATTTTCTGGGTTCCATTTTAGAACTAGGGTTTTGACGACAGTGGTGAGACTTCACGGCACTTGGATTCTCTGGTAGGGAGGTTTTTTTTGTGCTGATTTTACTGGTTTTTGTATTTTTGCTGCTGAAAATATGTTGCTGGTTTTTCTGGCAAGCTGATAAGAACAGATCACTTTTGAGTGTGATTTTTCTGGTATTGCTGGTTTGTACCAGTTCAGATCTGAAGGGATTTTCTCTGGTATGTTCTAAGTTGGATTTTGAGCCTTTTTTCTGGTATTTCTGGTATTGAATATTTTCTATGGTATTTCTGGTATTGATATTGTTATTTGCGGAACTTGCGACAGGATTTTCTGCCACTCTGATACCATGTAAATTTATGAAAGTAAGAAGTTCTATTGATATTGAGTATTTTGTTATATATCTCTTACAATCTTTCATATGAGTATTTATAGCCTCTACACTTATTGTACCGTTGGTACCTAAAATAGTACCAACGGTAACTTTCTAATTTCTTAAATTACAATTTTGCTCTTTTTCTATTTTACACTTTTAACTCTCTACAATATTTATTCTATTCTCAACAGACACAAACAAGAATTATGAATTTTGATAATCTAGATTGTTCTAATCAACTACGTTGCGACACGTCAGTAGTACAGATCAGACTCTACGCTGATCTGTCTTAACTATTTCTTCAATGTTCTTCTGTTATCTTCTTCAGTTCAGCACGCTGATGTTTCTGTTTTTCTGATTCTTTGGGTCCCATCAGACAGGATCTTATTATTTCAACAGAAAATCGACAGTGTTTGAATGGTTCGTCATTCTTTCCGCCCTACGCTCCATCTGTCATCCCTTCATATGTGATAATTGACCAAGTCAAAGTTAAATTCGATTTCTCCCAAATCCAACTGGGTTTGTGAACCGTGTGAAGAGAAAGAGGGTTGAAATAAAGGGAAAGATTATATGATAAACTTTCTCTAATATTATGTCATTGGATGAAGTGAAATTTTTAATCAAATTATTATGAGAGGTGCCACGGATTTAATTTCTTATTTTTATGATCCTCCATGACTAAATATTCATTTCAATTTTTTTTAAGCTAGTGATCAGCTCTTATCCCAGTAAAGCAAACATTTTAATAATGTCAAATGTAATCCATACTTCAACAAGAACATAGGAAAATATCATAATGAGAATTATTTTTTATTTTGATTCAAAGTCTACAACCTCGCACAGCCTCATATAGGCATTTATTAATTAATATTCGGATCACCGCTAAAAACAGTTTATCAGCGGGATCTTTATTCCATTCACTCACTCACTCAATCACTCATTGAGTCACTGACTCACCAGACACATCACTCATTGATCTCACCTCATACATAGGACTAAGAATAGTCATCTCCTGTTGTCTACTGAACTTGAGTCTTCTAGCTTGCTCCATTGACAAGCGGTAAGAGTGCATAAGTACTTGCAATGGCATCGCTCGAAGTACTGAATTCTTGCCTACGATCTGGCTTATCATGGCATTGTGGTTGGTATTGAATGACACCCACTGGAACATCTCACGTTCGGCTCTCTTAAGGACGGCAAAGTTTTGAGGGATGAGAATTATCTGCCCACGATTGAGCGTGCCATCAAAGACAGTCTTTCCACGGTGGTTGACGACCTGGACCCGCCCTTGTCCACCAGTTACATACATCAAGCTATGACAATTTATGTGCCAGTAGGGTGTAATCATGGAATTCTGCAAAAGTTCCAATTTAGAGGTTTAATTAGTTATTTGAGACGAACTAGCAATTTCGATCACTCAATCCATTTTTTTTTAGATTTGAAGGGTCCTCACCCTTTGGAGAACAACTCTTGTGGCACTCATTTGCACCAGATTGAGAATCGGAAGCTTCTGACTGTTGAGGATTGCAACTCTACTGCCTCTTTGGTTGAAATAGTCGGCGCGAGAAGGAATATCTATGTTGCTCCTTATCTTCATTGTGCAGAAGGTCTCATCCAAGCCGTTGGTAATGTTTTGCGGTCCATATATACTCTTGCCAAATTGTTGCCTCTCCATGCTCTCCTCGAACTCTTGTTGTTGCACCTCTTGACTCCTTGAAGGCCTGAGCATCTGAAGTCCCTGTTTGACGAAGACTATCTCACCTCTCGGATCATTCTGACTTTGGAGTCTCCGTACTAATTCCGGGTTCACTCCGAGAGCCTCCGCTAGCATCTGAGTGTCGAATCCACTTAACACATTGTTGCTTAATAGTTGGGTTGTTCTCAATGATTGGTGTCCCATTTCGTCCATTGGTTCAACACTTTGGAACCTTCCAGCTAAGTGGAAACACTAAAAATCCGGATTATGTTGTTAGTCATGACTAATCATCTAGGTGCAAAATTTATATAAAAAAAGTGTCATAATAATGCATGCTTTTGAACGGATTGACATGACTTACTCTATGCATAGGTTCAAGCTGGTTGGCGGTGTTACTCGTATCGAAGACATGTACGGCAACCATAGGGATATCACCATCATTGTAGCACCAGAATGTGACACCTGCTGGTAAAGCAATAATGTCTCCCTGTTGGAAGCGCCTGACCTTCTGATGCTCATCCCGAAGTCTGTGTTGACTCTCACTCATGGTACCTTGCACATATTGCTCGGCTTGTTGTTGGAAAGATTGGAAAGTTTCAGGGCAGCCCGGAAATACGGTTGAAATAAGACCTCTTCCTGCAACAAAACAAACAACATCAAGGTGTAATTATGTGCTTTATGAGACTTGCAAATGTAAATGTTTGAACTACTTATACTGTAGCATTAGTGATTATTAATGAACACGAGGGAACGAGAGAGTCAGAGAGCAAGAAATAAACCTTGCGTTATGTAAATAAGGGAAGGTGCATTATGGTAGGTTGGCAAGAGAAGGGCTCTAGGCTCCATGGTATAGCGTTTGAGTGACACACCAGCACAACGTAACATCTCATTACTCTCTTCATAATATTCGGTCACGCCGGCTTCAGATGGCACACGCCGAGATGGATTGAGTGCATCAAGACGGTCAAAAGACTCAAACCGACATCCTCTTGGGTCTCCAAAACTACGTGAGCTGTGCCACGCGCTCTGGCCGCCAATGCCGAATTGTGCAATAGCCCCATGACACAAGACCAAGAAGCATAGGGAGAAAATGAGAGAGACAGAGGTTGCCATATTAATTTGTTGAATATGGTAAGCACTAGATGTTTGGATGAGTACAGAGGAGTGAGGGTTAGGGGTATTTATACATACAAAATGGTGCTTTTATTTTGGCTAAATGCATGGTGTTTGGTGGTATAAAGCCAAAAGGGCTCAACAAACACCTCATAAGCATAATGCTAGAAGCCTCATTTTTTTTCTTAATCCTGTTGCTTTCAGTGTTCTAGATAAATATACGGTGTCTTGTTTTAGACTGTCAGAACTAGGTGTGGATTTGGTTTATATGGGAGTAAAACGTAGGTTTTGTTTTAGACCTCTTCTTTCTTCTTTTGATAAAAAAAGAAATCGGATTATCAATTTTATCTAGCAGGCTGTAAACATAAAATTAAAACAACACGCCGTGAATAAGTTGGAATTTATCATAGATGAATTTGGTTTACATAAACTAGGTGCGAATTGTATGTGGTTATTTTCTTTAATGAAACAGCAGGGTGCTACTTCAAAAAGAAAAAGAAAAACTAGGTGTGAAATTGGTAGAAAGGAAAAGCAGGTTTGGGCTTATTATAATTAGTCCTATAACGTATAATGTTTTCTTATGGTTATCAACATGCTTAATAGTAAAACAACTTTGGTAATGCAGACAATTTAATTGGTGTAGGTTTGGCCCAAAAGGCTGGATTTCTAATTTCTTTTTATTGAACCAAGCTGTGCAATATACTCAACAATTTGGGCTTGTAATTTAAATAGAAATTATGCCGATATTTTTATTAAAACCCCTAAAAAAAAACAAATTATCAAATCTGCTCCCACTCCAAAGTTATAATTATTTCTACCCTAACCGCCCGTGGGCTGGGCGGTCCACTTTTCTCACCTGACCGCCCAGCTGCCGGGCGGTCCACTCCTCATACCTGACCGCCCAGCTGCTGGGCGGTCTACTATTATTTTTTTTTTATAAGGTTTTATGTTTTAATTTGTTTGAATGTTTTATGTTTTAATTTGTTAATGTTTTATATTAATTTGTTAATGTTTTATATTAAATTGTTGTAATGAGATTGCAAATGTATATAAGAAGAAAAAACAAGCCAACAGTAAAAGACCTAAACAGAGATCAATCTGGGCCGTACATACAGATCACAAATTTGGCTAATCTGGGCCGTCGGATAAAAGGATTCATATGCAATTGACTTCTCGAAAATAATTTTCGCCGGGCTCGCAGGGGGCTTTGGGTTCCATCAGACAGTATCTTCTTATTTCAACAGAAATCGACAGTGTTTTGAGTAAAAGCGCGCCCTATTGGTTCGTCATTCTTTCCCTACGCGTCATCGGTCATCCCTTCATATGTGATAATTGACCAAGTCAAAGTTAAATTCGATTTCTCCCAAATCCAACTGGGTTTGTGAACCGTGTGAAGAGAAAGAGGGTTGAAATAAAGGGAAAGATTATATGATAAACTTTCTCTAATATTATGTCATTGGATGAAGTGAAATTTTTAATCAAATTATTATGAGAGGTGCCACGGATTTAATTTCTTATTTTTATGATCCTCCATGACTAAATATTCATTTCAATTTTTTTTAAGCTAGTGATCAGCTCTTATCCCAGTAAAGCAAACATTTTAATAATGTCAAATGTAATCCATACTTCAACAAGAACATAGGAAAATATCATAATGAGAATTATTTTTTATTTTGATTCAAAGTCTACAACCTCGCACAGCCCATATAGGCATTTATTAATTAATATTCGGATCAGCTGCTGGGCGGTCTACTATTATTTTTTTTTTTTTATAAGGTTTTATGTTTTAATTTGTTTGAATGTTTTATGTTTTAATTTGTTAATGTTTTATATTAATTTGTTAATGTTTTATATTAAATTGTTGTAATGAGATTGCAAATGTATATAAGAAGAAAAAACAAGCCAACAGTAAAAGACCTAAACAGAGATCAATCTGGGCCGTACATACAGATCACAAATTTGGCTAATCTGGGCCGTCGGATAAAAGGATTCATATGCAATTGACTTCTCGAAAATAATTTTCGCCGGGCTCGCAGGGGGCTGCCGCCCCCCTGCCACCCCCCGCATAATCCTAGAATCAGGCCCACATACATAACAAATCTCCCACTTGGGACTGAGTTACCAGAGAGCAAAATCAACCCACAAAGAGAGAAATCAGTCCCAAGTGGGAGATTTGTTATGTATGTGGGCCTGATTCTAGGATTATGCGGGGGGTGGCAGGGGGGCGGCAGCCCCCTGCGAGCCCGGCGAAAATTATTTTCGAGAAGTCAATTGCATATGAATCCTTTTATCCGACGGCCCAGATTAGCCAAATTTGTGATCTGTATGTACGGCCCAGATTGATCTCTGTTTAGGCCTTTTACTGTTGGCTTGTTTTTTCTTCTTATATACATTTGCAATCTCATTACAACAATTTAATATAAAACATTAACAAATTAATATAAAACATTAACAAATTAAAACATAAAACATTATAAAAAAAAAAAATAATAGTGGACCGCCCAGCAGCTGGGCGGTCAGATATGAGGAGTGGACCGCCCGGCAGCTGGGCGGTCTGGTGGGAAAAGTGGACCGCCCAGCCCACGGGCGGTTAGGGTAGAAATAATTATAACTTTGGAGTGGGAGCAGATTTGATAATTTGTTTTTTTTTTGGGGTTTTAATAAAAATATCGGGAAATTATGCCCCCAAATTAATATTTTAGATTTTTTTTATTGTTTATATTTTTCAAAAGAAAACATCACATAAATACAACTAGGGTGTTCCTAAGTTCACCAAGTCTCTTTGTGAATTCAACTCTAAAATCTATCGGATTGACTTCAAATGATGAATCTGAACCGTTAAAACCCGTATACCTTACGAGTGTTGCGTCTATATGCAAAAAAAATTAAAACTTTCAAATTAATTTAGTATAAAGTCAAGCGGTCAAACTTAGAAAGTTCTTAAATTAATTTGAATGCATTCATTTTTTGAACGGTTTTTGACCACTTGACTCTATACAAAATTAATTCAAAATTTAAAAAAAAATTGTATGTAAACACATCACGAACTTAGGAACACCTTAATTCTACTGCACATCTCAGATTTTTTTTTTTGTCACAAAAGAACTTGCAATGTTGTTAAAAAAAGTGTACAATGTTGTACCTCGACAAAAATAAAATTTGGAACATGCCTCATAAAATAAACAATTATTTTGCTGAAATTAAGGACAACTTTAAATAAATACAAAATGACCGTACAAATTTGAAATTGGTTTGGTCTTCTATTTTTTTGTAACAAGTGTTTTAATGTTCAGGAGTAGAACTAGGGTGCTCCTAAGCTCACCAAGCCCTTCCGTGAGCGCGACTCTAAAACCTATCGAATTGACTTCAAATGACATTTCCAAACCGTTAGATGTTCAATCTATATTAAAATGTGCTTGGAGACCAAATTTTACATTTTTTGGAATTTTTTTACTATTTATTAAGATGGTTTGAAAATCGTTGTTTTCCAATGGTGCAGAATTTTAATAAAAACAGCAATTTTCAAACCATCTTAATAAATAGTAAAAAAATTCCAAAAAATGTAAAATTTGGTCTCCAAGCACATTTTAATATAGATTGAACATCTAACGGTTTGAAAATGTCGTTTGAATTCAATGCGATAGGTTTTAGAGTCGCGCTCACGAAGGGCTTGGTGAGCTTAGGAGCACCCTAGTTCTACTCAATGTTCAGTATGAAAAATATTACTTGATGCGCAAGAACGAGAGCTTTGATTTGATGCCGTTTTATTTTAATGCCCTAAAAAAAATATCCTCTGATTTTAAATATTTCGAAAAATACCCGGACGACTCCACTGTGGAACTGTTTTTTTTTTTTTTTTTAACTAAAATTGATAAATAATTGAGTAGTGAAATTGTTCATCAATTAATTTGTTTTAATGATTAATATAAAATTCTGACTAAATGGTAGAACAAAACATAAATATTTTATTAGTTCAATTAATAAAACAAGGAACATCTTTCTTTCAGACGAATGTATATGAATGTAATGAAGCCAAAACATATAGCGAAAATCACTATATTTTCTTTCGGAAAATGGCGAAAAGCGAATGCAAAGTAGTTATTTTTCCGATTATTTACCGCAAATGTGTTTTTAGGTCTTTTGGCAGGTTTTTGAGAAAATTGCATATTTAGGACAAAAATAGAGCAGAAGTGTCATATTTAGACGATTTCTGAATAAGACATCAAAATGGGACACTATATGCAGCATGTAACACCTCACACGAAGTGCACAACATGCGAAATGGCAAAAAATACAAGAAAATCCACTAAGTCAGGAAGTCGTGCGACCTCCTCTATGCTGCATGCGGCATAACCTTGATGCCACACGATCCGTGGACTGTCTTAAATAGGCAATTTCTTAATGGGCCTTCCAGAAGAACGTGAATTCATGATGGACATTTCAGAATGACGCGTTTGCTTCAGAGCCAAGCGATCATAGCTATTTTTGGCTTCATCTTTGAGTGCACTCCAAGTCTATACCACATCCACTATTTTCACTACTCCACCTCTCGTTTTAGGAAGGCTATAAATACACCTCTTGTAATAGAATTTAGTGTGCGTGTTTAATTGTGTCAAGTCCAGTATAGTAGACTAGCAATCCTCATTGCTAGGTTAGGTTAGAGCGTATTTAGAGGGAGAAGGATAGTCATCGGAAGTCAAGCAAGAGAAGAAGACGTCATCTAAAGAGGCAGAGGTTATTCCATCTTTAATTGGATTGTAATTTATGTTCTCCTTATTTTATTTCTTTTATTTTGCCATAGCCATGAGAAGCTAAACTTCTCATCTCTAGGGTGAGAGTTGTACTTGAATTCTTAATTATATTTAGTATATGTTTATGTTTTGTTTTGCGTTATGATTTGAATTTCTTTTGCACTTTATTCTTTTCATAATATTCTTGCATACATAGTTCCGTCTACTATATGCCAAAGTAATCTACATACCATAAGGTTGCATAGTCGTTATGTCTTTGTGTGAGGACAAACATGTAAGTACTAGCGCCTAAGCTAATGATTCATGGCAGCTGTTCAAAGACTAGGATTAGAACCCAAGGTGCTCCCTTAGCAGGATAATATAAAAAGTATCTTAGACTAGGTTTTAGTTCCTCTACGGACATACTAGACTTAATTGGAACACTATTAGAAAGCACTTAGATTAGGTGAGGTGAGGTCTTTGGGATATTTCAACTACGGGGTAGTATAGAGGAAGACTATAATTGCGTATATACCTAAAACACTTCAGTCTTGGTAGCCCAAATGTTGATCACAAGATCGGAAAACCTTCAAATCACATAAGCAAACACCCAATACGCCCTGCGGGTAGTGACAATACCGAATGCGGGGTAGCTGTCGGACAATCTAGGCCGCATGCAACAGTGACATATCCCATGCGACGTAGAGAGAAGTCGAAATTTATACTTTGCATAATTAAGAATGATAGAACCTGGACCCTAGAGGCTATTTACTATTTAACCTTAACCTTGATCGCAATTAGCACCACTCCATCAAACTTTTAAAAACCCTCGATAACCTAGACTAGTGAAAATTATTTAAAATCTAATACACTATCCTTGTGGATCGACACCCCAATCATACTACACGGTAGGATCATGCACTTGTAATCTGACCGTAAGTAGAAATTAGTGTTTACAAATATTTAAAAGTGTATCATTTTGGTCCATCAGAATGCTCCAACAATTATACATGATTTTATTGTATGCCCGTGTGTGATAAAAGAAATATAGTATTTTCCTACGTCATCGATCCGTGTCTTTCTGTTATAATGCATCCCTATCTATTTTTTGTAAGTTATTTTTCTCATTCCTAAAGCACCTATTGGTTGTACATGTATTTATCTAATGCATATCTCGTAAACAGGCGAGTCTAAGGCAAGGGATAAGGATATCTTCACTGAGAAGGCGAAAAATGAGAACGAAATTTCAAATGGCCATAAAACGACGCTCGAGTGTCCGATTTCAGCAAATGACTACTTTTTGAAAAGTTTGCGAGAATATGCATGCGTTGGTGATGGCTATGCCATTTTCTAAAATTCAGAATTGCAAAAAAACAAAGGGAAGAGCCTAAAAAATTGAGTTGAAGTTTCCGATTAAGTTTTTCATTTCTAATTTTTTATTTTTTTTTGTCTTTTACCATACTTCTTCCTAGACATAAACAATTGTTTATGTAAATGTATGAAATCTCAGATTTAGAATTTTTTGTTATACTATAAATTTTTTTAGTTATAATGTTATTATGTAACTAATAATATAGATATAATATCTGATATTTTTTCTTAGACATTGTTCATTTAAGTGTATAAAGTATGAAATCTAGAGTTTTTTTTATTATATTTTCATGTTTTTAGTTCAAATGTATTCATGTAAATGTTTTCATTTTGAAATTTAGTTTAGTGTTTTTGGTATTCAGATCTAGGATATGCTATTAAAAAAAGACAATCGATGAGATTTAGTTTAGTGGTTTATCAAAAATTTAGTTTACTTTATTCATTTAGAGATTTTTCCAAAAAAGAAAAAAGAGAACCGCCTCACTGTATGGCGGTCCTCTTCACAAGAGAACCGCCCCACTGTAGAGCGGTTAAGATAATTTTTGAATTTTCAAAAAATCGAGGACATAATTTTTTTTAATTGAGAGCATTTAAAAATATGGGAATTTGATGTCTTACTGTTGGACATCAACTGGAGATATCCAGTGTTACATCAAATGGAGTGCTCCCTCCCTCAAATACAACAGCTCCAGCTGCGACTACAACAGAGCATATTCTCCCTGTCTAAGAATTTACCTTACTGCATTTCTTTACTAGAGTTAAAATGTAAATTAGGGTTTAAGTATTCTGTTTGCTATTTAAACATCTCACTGTACACAAGATCATTATTCAAGAATGAATCATAGAACAATTATCCAAACTTCTATCTTCTTCTCTTTCTCTATTTTATCTCAATCTCATACATGAGATTTCACTTACTATGTTCTGAATATTTTGATGATTCGATGTCATCAGTTTAAATATACTTATTTTTTTAAATACAACAGATTAAAATATCGGTACTATTTCTGTGTAAAATAAAATAAATTAAAATCATAGAGACTTCTGGATCATTGCTTGGCAAGATTAGCCACCAAACTCTAAAATTAAAGAAGGCAATATAATTAAGGAACTTTATTCAAGAATTTAATTTTTTCAAGAAAATTTCAACACAACAACTAGCACAAGATGTGTTTGTCAGAATGCCCAAAAGACCAACTAATGAACCATCAGAGAGAACATGAAAAGTGAGGAAGCCACTCCAAGTCTATCAAGTACTTGGTGGTGCAACCTCCAAAAATTCATCCATTGCCTTAGGAAACTCGAAATTGCCATTATTATAAGATGCCTTGGAAAGTAACAAATAAGTGAGCCGTGTTTGCTCTCTCCTTTCTCCATCTCTCCATATTTTGTAGTAGTATTCAATCCACTCGTCTAGCTTTCTTTCTTTCTGGCATCTTAACTTGTTTCCACTACCTGACAAACACAAAAGTTTTATTAGCTTTTCAATGTCCCTTTCTTCACCACAATCCTGAACCAAATTGATTTCATCTCCATCTTTTTCTTCAAGTGCTTGTTCTTCTTCTTGTGGGGTTTCAGTGTCAGAGAGGAAGTCAAGTGCAGGGCCGCTGTTATTGGGGCCCGCTGGGTTTGGATCTGGATTCGCGATGTAGAGAGGCGAGCCCAGAGAAGATCCAGATTGGGATGGAGAAAAGTTGGATTCTTTGAATTCGGATTTAGGTGTCAATTCAACTACTGGTGATAATTTTTGTTTCTTCTCGAAAGCCAATCTGTTTTCTACCTATAAAAAGATGATGTAAAAAGCAAAAATTAAGCGAGTAATTGAATATATAATGATTATTCCTTCAATTAGAATTAGAATTAGGAATTAGTTTTGATATATTCATTTGTATTTGCAGTTTGGCATGATTACCTGGTCGAGAGAGGAGAAGAAACGAGCATGAGGCGAGAAGGGCTGCATGGCAAAGCGGAGATGGGTTCCTTCTTTGGTAAGGCGAAAGGAGAGCGGAATCAGTGGATAAAATGTGTGTATGGATGAATTCCGCGTTATCGGTTTAATGGTTACTTTATAGATTCGTCGTTTACGGGCAATTCAAGTGGGACCCGATTACCCCCTCAATGTTGTCGGAGTTCAGCAGCAGGTGTGCCGTGTGCTAACTGCGGACTGGTGATTTTAAATATTCGGGTCGGATCGAGTATCAAAATCCGCTTCGGATCAGAGATCGCTGGCTTCTATTTGTTATGCGGAAATCAAAATCTTTCCCTTCAAAATTGCCGCGTGTTTCTTCCCGCGTGTCATACGTATATTTCTTCCAAATATTCACGCAATAACATTTCGATGCTTCTAAATTCAAATCATGAAGAGATTTATTGCTCTTACTTCCCCTACCAAACATCTCCTCCCTCCCAAGTATTTATCCTACCTCCCTTGCGAAAACGAAAACCCCAGTAAAGAAAGGTCCTACTGGAAGCGTGCGTTGTCATGCCTTCTCAGGGAACAGCAGATTGAGGAAGCCCAAGAAATGTTCGCTAAAATTCCCTCTCCTGATGTGCAACTATTCACCATGATGATCAGTGGCTTGTCTAAATGCAACCGCTTTGCCGATGCTTTCAAACTGTTTGATAATATGCCGATAAGAGATGTTGCTGCGTGGAACTCAATCCTGAAAGCCTATCTCGATTTTGGAGATCTGAAGGGTGCGCTTAATATGTTTGATGAAATGCCCAAAAGAAATGTGATCTCGTGGACCACCATGATTAATGGTTTTGCAAAATTTGGTAGAGTGGATGATGCCGAGGTGGTGTTTTCAAGGATTCCTCAGAAGGATGCAGCCGCATGGAATGCCATGATTTGTGGGTACTTATTCAATGGAGAAATTGTCAAGGCCCGCAAAATGTTTGATGAAATGCCAAGAAGAAATGTTATTTCATGGACGGCAATAATTGGGGGTTATGAACAAAACGGTCATAGTGAAGAGGCTTTAGAACTCTTTGAACGTATGTGGCATTTGGGAATCAAACCCACAACAAGCACTTATGCTTGTTTGTTAACCGCTTGTGCCAATACTTCTAATTTCATTTCAGGCTCTCAGATTCATGCCCAATTACTAAAAAGTAGCCACATTTTAGATGGTTATGTTGCCACTTCCCTTCTAACGCTTTATGCTAGATGTAAGAAAATTGATCTCTCTAAGCGCTTATTTGATGAAAACGGCCATAAAACTCTGGTCACTTGGACAGCCCTTATCACTGGTTATAATGTAAATGAAAACTATGCACAAGCCTTAGCTGAGTTTCATGAAATGATTGTTTCTGGAATAAAGCCCAGCCAGTCTACTTTTGCAAGTGCATTGAACTCTTGTTCTGGTCTTGAAGCTCTTGACAGAGGAAAGAAAATCCATGCCAGTACTGTGAAATTTGGTTTAGATCTGGATGGATTTGTGGGGAATTCGTTAGTTGTTATGTACTCAAAATGTGGCAATATAGATGAAGGCTTAAAGATGTTTGAAAATATTCATGAAAAGAATCTCGTCTCCTGGAACTCTGTTATAGTTGGGTGTGCACAAAATGGTTATGCATCACTAGCCCTCAAACTGTTCAATGAAATGAATCAGCATCTTGTACAGCCTGATGCAATTACATACACTGGTTTGTTGATGGCTTGTAGCCATGTTAAAATGCTTGACAAAGGAAGGTACTATTTTGAAATGTTGAAAAAAGATCCTTCTATTGAGATAAAAATGGAGCACTATGTTTGCATGGTTGATATTTTGGGTAGATGCGGGAAATTAGATGAAGCAGAGAAATTCATACAGAATATGCCATTAAGTCCTAATGTTGCTATATGGCTAGCATTGGTTGGTGCATGTCGAGAGCATGGAAATGTGGAAGTGGCTGAAAGAGCTTCAAAGGAAATATTTAATCTTGACCCTGGTAATAGCGCTGTCTACGTTTTACTCTCTAACATTTATGCCACAGCTGGTAGGTGGAATGATGTAGCACAGATTCGAGGAATGATGAGACGCCGAGGTATTGATAAGGTCACTGGATACAGTTACAATTAGAGATACAAGGCATGAATTTGTATGTGGAGACAGGTCGCATGCAATGACCCAAGAGATATAAAAAAAAAAAAAAAACTCGAATGGTTGGGTGCAAGGTTAATGGAGTATGGTTATATTCGTGACAAGAGGTTTGCATTGCATGATGTGGATGATGAACAAAAGAACGCCATGCTAACATACCACAGTGAGAAGATTGCTGTTGCATTTGGTTTGTTAAGTATCGTAGAAGGAAGCATAGTTAGGGTTCTGAAGAACCTTAGGGTTTGTGGGGATTGGCACTCGGCTATTAAGCTCATTTTGAAAATTATCAGACTAATGGTTGTTCTGAGGGATTCGATTTCATCACTTCAGGGATGGGTTTTGTTCTTGCGGAGATTACTAGTAGGGGTTGTAACTTTACAGTATTTTATTTCTTTTCTTTTTTTGTAAAAGATAGGATAGTCTAATACAAATGAAAGGAAATTACCCTGTCTTGCACATTTTGGATATATGATTTTGGTACTAATTACATCCTTCTGTTATATACCTTATTCGGTAATTTCTCTTTTGCCCATATGATTGAAATCCAAATTCTATTTTATAGATAACACATCACGAGTTGCTCGGAGGCAAGACTCGCCAACATGGAAAGCGGACAACATGAACAAACGATGCCAATTCCGTCTGTCTTGAGCGTCTTTGTATTACAGGCTCAGTTCTCTCACCATGCTCCTATTCCCTACCCGGTATGAATTTAAGGGGAAGAAATAGCTGGGATCAAATAATAATGACACAAAAGGAGTAAAAAACACTGGTACTAAAACAATCAGTAAAGTTCATCCTAGGAAGACAATCAAAATTTTGAGTTTTCCATTCTAGTTAAACAAGCCTCTCAACTCATTTTTTCCTTCAAGGGAATTAAAAGTAAACTTCCTGATTTTATGCAAACATGCAACCACCATAACCTGCATTAAAGAATAAATATGGAAAATATAACACCGATTAGTTCAGAAAGTAATCAAAAAGAGCAAGAAAGTTGAAAATGAGGTCTTACTAGGGTCTGTCAAGACAACAACTGCGGCGTTCTTGAAATTGCAATTCCAAGCATTTCTCCCTCTGGATTGATAGTAGAGGTTCATGGCCACTGAGGTATGAGAAATCAAGTTATCAGGGTTGAAGCACGGTTTGCCCTTTTGCAACACACTGCAGTCAACCTGAGAGCATGCATAGTTCAGGTTCGCAATCAGAGTCCCCTCATCCGTGGAAGGCTTAGCAATGCACCAAGTTTTCTGTGGGAAAGTTGTGAAGATTAAGTATTGTGTTTGTTAAGTGATTGATGCGGAAATGAGATATTGAAAATGTATTAATCTGGCTTCATTTGCTAATTGCCAGTACCTGTCCCTGCACAAGCCGAATCGTGTGTCCGATCCCTGCTAAAAAGAATTTCTTTAGTAGATACTCAAAACTTTTTGTGCAGGAAATATTCATCTACCATCTCAAGTCACTAGCAAGACCTTGTACTAAATAGCTTAATAGCTAGATTCATTTGTGAATTTGCTATGCATGTTTGCACATGACGAAAATTGAACTTGTAATGTTAAGTATCAAGGTAAAGAAAATAGAAGCCCAATTCTCCCTCTTTCTCAGAGTAAAACTCAATATCACGTTTTTCCTTTTTTTTTGTGGAAAAAATAATCTTTCTTTTAGCTGCTGTCAAATATTAATTAGACTTATTGGTTATATTAGTTACCATCCTTTAAACCATTGAGAGACCAATAGTAACGATCCAGTGAAGCCAAGCAACCCCTCATAAATTTATACACTGAAATTTGTCCTTTCAACAATAAATGATAAATCTTCTGACAACTGCTAACACCTGAGAGGTAAATGTAGAGTTATCTAACCAAGAGAAGAAACTTACCTGAGATGAAGCAAAGAAGAAACAGTATCATAGAGAAACACATTCCATTTCTACCCATGTTCTTTCTCAAACTAGATTACCCAATAGAGAGAAAGAGAAGACCTGGTACGGAGTAGAAAACCACAAAAGTGAAATTATTTGGTGGTAAATCGGTAAACAAGGGTAACTGTACAAGTAAGGGCATTGTGGTCTTTTGCTTTTTGTATAGTACAAGACAAAGTTGGAGGCAGCACAACTGTCCCGCAGTAAAAAACTGCAACTTGCACACTGCACAGTGCGCATAGCATGTGATTTGAGGTGCTCCTTTTTTACCTTTGTAAAAGACACCACTTCTCTTGAGGCAGCTTTTCAATGTTTTCACGTGACGTACATTAGGATTCTCTCCTCTTTGTTTTTCCTGTTTTGGTTTTCTTTTTTGTTTTTGTTTACATTACATTATAATCATGTTTGGCACCTCTTTTGTAAACATTTGTAAGACTAAGACCAACCTCTAGTTCTCAAAAGAAAAAAGAAAAAAATGGACCAACCTTTCCTCTGGAAAAATCAAAATGCATAATTCCTATGATGTTGTCTGAGGTGACAATTTTGCTATAATACCACAAGTAGCCACTCCAACAGAATGTTGCAAGCCCAACTGAATACATTAATTAAAAAATAGGCAAAAGACGAGGAAATTTATAAACTAAAGAAGATTAATTGCGGTTTACCTTTGATAATTAAAAAATTATGCAGAAAATTGCACCAAGCTACTAGATCATCGCTTGAACTTATTTGTAAGATTTTCTGTGATTCTTTAGATTTCGGACCCATGACGATTTCATCTCATATTAATATATGTTGGTGCAAATTTTGATCTCATATTAATTGTGTTGGCGTAACGCAGGATGGATCTTGAAATAGCAAAAGTAAAGAAAGGAAACAAATTGGCACTGGTATAGCTTTCCCATCCTTGGTTTCTTGCAAATGATGATTTAATAACAGACAGGTAGTGACTACAGAAGCATCCAACTAACCATTTTTTAGCAAAGGTAAGGATTCCAAAAGAACATCTCCATTTTTGTTGACAAGTTAAAAAGAGTATCCAATTCTAGCCTAATTTTAGCTACGGTAGTTCAACACTACACACAATACAAATACAGCTACAGACAACAGAACATACAACTAAATTAAGAAACTACATTTTTCCACTGTTCAGGAAGTGAAGATCCAAATACTTGCATCAGCACCAGCTTCTGTTTCTTGTTTAATTTACAGTTATCCGCACCTTTCTTCCCTTCAATCAAATCTCTTGAATCCTCCACAGCTCTCTTTCTCAAAGAAACCAATATCTGAGATGGATTTTTCTGGGTTTCACTCTCCTCGACAGAGGGTTGTTCGGGGTTGCTCTCCTCGCTTCCCCACCATTTGTGGGAGGCACTGGAGAGGCCAGTTGACGGGAACCCGAATTTGAACTCATCCAAGTAGGTCGGGACATTTTTCAATGGGCTAAACGGGTCCAAATGTGGTGCCATGAATCTATTTCCTCCTTGGAGTGCTTGTCCAGGTGGCATTCTGTGATTTTGATCGCCCCTGTGGAAGAAATAGTATTGCATTTCATCACTATATAAATAGAAACATTGTATTGAACAAATAGTAAATGATTGGCCTGATACAGTTTGCCAAGCCTATCTGGAATCAAGACAAAATTAACTTAAATATTTGAAGTATTTTTCACGTGTCGAGTCCAGAGAAACTTGTATGGCCACTTAGATCAGTAAACCAAATATAGGTTTTGTTTTTTTGCAGGATGAACAACAGCATAAGCAAATCTAATTCAAAAATGACACTTTTCTTGTTGTTTAGTGATATAAAAATGCAAATCAATAATAATAGAATCCGAAACCACTTCTTAAACTTGGAAGATCCCAGACATCCAAAATGAAACTTTAATACCCTGATCAAAACAAAGTCTAACAGAAATTCAGTTCTGTTCAATAATGAATAAAATAGAGCTAATTTGAAATTGAATTTTCATAATCAGAACGCTCCATCTTGTAACAAGAATTCACTACACATATAGTGAAGAAATCCCATGGAGTTCTTCCAATTTCCATCCTAAGCCATTAAACCATAATTAGGGTTTCATGCAAATAGATGAAAAGAAAGAAAAAATGGTGAGGATTTCTGGACATGAGTTTCATCCCTTCAAATCCATTTCATTGTGATCAGTGAAAAACAAAAATTCCCGAGCATTTGTTTCAATCAGGGTGTAATTTTGTTTCGCAACATATACTGCAAATCAGTGGAAACAGAATCCGAAACTGCTTTATTAGCTTTTACTGTGTGTTACATTTTAAATCACAGATTTTGTCTATGAACCAAAAGGAGAATTGCAACAATATTTGCAATCTTCGTAATTTAGAACTTTTCAATTTCGGTTCTGTTTCCACCAGTTTTCGTTTTCATATCACCAAAAAATTGTGTCAAAATGAAATATAGAGTAAAGCTAATAATTAAGACAACAATATAAAATTAAAGATTCCATATTTCCATGTAAAGAGCTCATCGCTTTGTTTGAGGTCTAGGTTGCATAAGCTTTTTTTCAGGTTGGTTGATTTATAAATGGTGATGTTATTGGATTTTGGAATTTGTTGGTTGTTTTTGCTGATGGAAGGGGTGGCACCATTGTGTACCACGTTTTTAAAAAAGAGAGAGAAATATATACATATTTCTGAATGATCCCATTGAGGCCGCAGAATTTGCTTTCGAGTCAGTCTTGCGTTTTGCCATTTCTTCACGCTTTTGAATTTTGATTTTTTCTATTTCAGCTTCTCTTTTAATATCTTCAATCGTCTTCCCAGAAAGAAGCTAACCAAAGAAAACATATTGCTGAATAAATCATCATTATATTATTTGAATTTGCTATCTGCACTAATTTTACGAGGTGGTAAAATATCCAACTTTGAACTGATATATATATACAGGGGGAATTTCACGTATACCCCTCAAAAACTTCAAATTACATATTCCCCCCTATAAACTTTGAAATTACGTATTTCCCCCTCTTAACTTAAAAAATTCACAAATTTACCCATTTTATTGTCTTTTATATTAAAACTCATTCTAAAATTTTCAAATACCCATTTTACCCTTTATTAAAAGCATATAAAAGCCCATCAGACTCAAATTTGAATATGAAGGGTTCCTCTACAGTCCGATCCGCGCGCATCACATTAAGATCTGTGCGCATTGCTTCAATATTCGTGCTGATCTAGCATGCATGGATCTTAAAGCAATTTCGAGCGCGCACATCGCATTAAGATCTGTGCATGTTACTTCAATATGCGTGTGTGTTCGCATCAATTGTGCCGATCTTGCATGCACATATCTAAAAGCAATTCGGACGGTAGATGAACTATTCAGATTCAAATTTGAGTCTGATGGGCTTTATATGTTTTCAATAAAGTCTAAAATGGGTATTTTATAAATTTAGAATGAATTTTAATATGACAATAAAATGGGTAAATTTTTTTGTGAGTATTTGAAGTTTAGAGGGGGAAATACATAATTTCAAACTTTAGAGGGGGAAATACGTGAAATTCCAAGCTGCTTTTTATGGGCATACAATTGCTTCTTTTTCTTTCTTCTGCTAAGCTAAAGTTTTGTTTTTAAGTAGATAATTTTCTGAAACAAACTAATTTTTTGGTGTACCTTACTGTCATTTACTTGTACGCACTACAAAATTCACAAATATCAATGATTCATGGGGAAGCTCATAAAAGAACCAATGTAATCTAAGTACTCAGATAATACGTAAATTAACTGAAAAAAAAAAGGTTTTACCTGCCTATAAGGCCATCTAGCTATACCATTTTTGCGGCACAACCTCTTCAGAACACTCGTAGAAACACCTATAAAAATTGTCACTGTTTTAGAACCAGAAAAAAAAAAAATCATGCGAAGAAGATAAAACCCACCGCTTCTTTCCAAAAAAAATAGAAAGAGAGAGAGACCTAGAATAGAAGCGGCATCAGTAATGGGAATGTTAAAGAGGCGAGTGATGTCATCGAGCGTAAGCCTGGGCTTGGAGTTGGACGGAGAGGAGGTGGAAGCAGCAGCGGCAGGTGGTGCAGCAGGTGCAGCGGCAGTAGCAGTAGAGGAAGACTGCACGAAAAACGGTTCGGGTAGGGGCGACGACATCCGATCCGGAAAATTATATTCGAATTGAGAAGCGACCAGATCACCAGAGAGCGCGCGATCGATTAGAGGGGGGATTGGATTCGGATTTGATTGATTGGAGGGAAGGAAAAGGGATGAGACTCCGAACCGGGGCACGAGTCGGGAGCGGTTGGATGAATCGAGGGCTTCTGTTGCTTTTCGACCGCTCTCTGGGTTCTCTCGATTTTATTTGATCTGCTGATTAATTTATTAATTGGAAATTTGAGGATTGGGACTTGGGAGAAGGTTGTGATCGGGACGTCGGATGGGATCGCTGTTTTGGAAGGTGTGGATTATGGGCCGGATCCGACGCCTCTGTCCGGCCCAAACCGACCAAGAGTTTGAAAAAGGTCTCATTTCTGATCGAAGTCTTTTGATCTGTTGAAATATTCGTACGTATTAAATGCTCACATGCATGGGACTCAATGCAATTGATAACTTTTTCTTAAATCATACTTGCGTACTCACGCAATTGACATGGGACAATCAATTACATAGGTTTCATTTACACGGACTACCCATACAATTGGCATCAACTACATGGTTAGCTCATCAGAGGCGAATCTAGAATTTTGATCACGGTAGACAAAATCTCTATAGTACAACTAAAAAAGAGAATATATTTGGTTGTAATTGTTTTTGTTACATATTATAATTAAGGAGTTTTCACATAGATTGATCAATTTCAAAATTTAATTGACAAATCGGTACATATACAAATTCAAGCGAATATTTGACCTACCTACTACCTTATGTTCAGATTTTCTTTCTAAATCGCAATTTAAAAAAAAATTGATACATCAACTAAGTAACAAAGAGCAGTTAACAAAATTAATACATGCATCAATTTAAAAAAAATAAAAATTTTGTACCAATTCTAGTTGACAAATTGATACATCAACTAAGTAACATTTTAGACAAAAAAAAAATTAGTACACCTTTTAAATTATAAATCACATTTAACAGAGTTAAGTTTGAAAGCGGTACTAATGAGCAGAGGCACAGTTAGAGAAGAAAAATAGTCACGTCGTTACCAGTCACGTCACGTCACGTGTGTCAATCACGTGACGTGACTATCCTCCACCATCTTAGACACGTCACGTCATGTCATGTAACACGTTACGTGACCAATTTTTTTCAAAACTACATCTTAATTATAATTTATTTTGTAACAGTTTCTTATTTTTTTTATATATTTTGTTATTATTTTCTTTGAACTAACTTAAACTTGAGAATAATAATCAAACACAATCACTCACGTCATGCGAATAGTGGCGTCACGTATTGTCACGGTGTGACGACACATGATGTGATTATGCTCCATCACTTCACGTCATGTCATGTAAAAATAAATTTTTGACACGTACCGTGACGTGAGTAACCAAGTCACGGCGTGTTATTCACGTCACGTCATGTTTATCCTTCTCTAGACACGGTAGTCGACAACATAGAGGCGAAGAGGAGAGTTTCTCTTCCGCGATCTACTCCGTGTTTTTGAATTGGGTTGGTCAGGAGTAGGCAAATCTAATTTTAGAGGTAGATAGAGACCCGTTTTTCCACTGGATTTCTATTAATTTTTTTTTTCCTGAGGTAGGCAACTGCCTACCCTCGCTTTTTCCACTGAATTTTTTTTCCAAGGGTAGGCAACTACCTACCCTTGTTACATGCTAGCTTTGCCACTATAGCCCATGCATATGAGCTTTTTTTTTCAAGATAACTGCGGGGAGGAGCAATTCTTTTTTTTTTATGGATAAGATGAAATTCTCTTGGTTATGTTAGATCATCAATGTATCTTCTGTTTAATATTTAGCATGTTAGATAAACAAAAAAAATAGCTCCAATGCTATAATATTGTCAGGTATGAATAGCCCCAATGCTATTCACGCACTATTTGGAAAAAAATAAATTCAGTCGGATTGAATAAAAAAATTTCCACAACTTTAGACGTTGTGAGAACAAATTGGGAAGAAACAATGGAAAGAAATGAAAGTAAATTGAGGCTGCAGAACGGAGTCGGGAAAATAAAATTGCACTTAGCTGAGATCCCATCTACTGCCGAGCTGACTCTCTTATCTTCCCTCTCTGTTCGGTGGGCAAGGAAGGGTTTGTAAATATGATTTCAGTAATCAACTTATAGTAAGTGATGCACATTTGCAGATGTGAAAACCAATAAGTTAAAAAACAAGTGAAGAAATCAAATTTGAAAACTACCTCTCCAGCTTTTACAGTGAGAACATGGGGGTATAAATCCTATATTATATGAAGTAGGCAGATGTTTTAATTCATCAATGGTTTGATTAAAGATAAAATTTGAATTGAATATCAATCGTCGATCAAATATTATGATTCTATGTATTTTTTTATATTTTTTACGTGTAGAAGGCTAAATTTATTTAGACACATACTCGCCACATGCAAATTGTATTTTTTCTGATTGGTCCTAATTTATTTCTATTTTAAAATATCATTTAAGAAATTTTGAATTGATTGATAATTGATTAGTCATGTCTTCTTTCTATTTTTTATATCATTTAAAGAATGTTATTTGTAATTTAATATATGTCATTTTGTGGAGATTTTTTTATGAATTAAATATGTTAAAAAGTATATATATATATATATATATATATATATATATATATATATATATATATATATATATATAGTGAGTGGCTACTCGATTACATAAGCATATGAGAGCATATGCTTATAAGGTCATTTTTACGTTTTCAATGTTTAAATGGTCGATCTGAAGCGCTCAAGATGTTCTCCATATTAATATGGTTTGGAAACTAAATTTTTACATTTTTTAGAATTTTATTACTATTTGTTTATAATTTTTCAAAATAGCATTTCTCATATTTTTTTTACCATATAACTACTGTTTTGAAAAATTCTAGAAAAATAGTAAAAAAATTTCAAAAAAATGTAAAATTTCGTTTCCAAACATTTATTAATATGGAGAACATGTTGAGCGTTTTAGATCGACCATTTGGACATTGAAAATGCAAAATGACTTATAAGCATATGCCCTCATATGCTTATATAAGTAGACTACAACTAATATTTGTTATTTATTGAGAGTGGTTGGACTATATAAAAAGTTAAAAAAAAATTTAATTAAATTTCTATATGCATAAGTAAAATTTTGAAATCATAGGAGTAACTTAGCCACCTTCGCTTATGCCTTAAATCCGGCCCTGTCAACCTACCATCTCCACACGCCCGCATCTGGCCTTGCCTGACCATTAAAAACTTCTATGATTTATACACAGTAAAATTTTTGCATGTCTGCTATATAATTAAAAAAAAAATACATTACACGCATTTTTTTCCATTTATTATACGGCAAACAACAAAACAATCGATTATTATTTTTTCTTTTGCTTTGGGGTCCAAATGATTAAAATTATTAGCAATGGTGGTGCTGCGTCGAGGTTACTCCGAACAGAATTGCTTGCGTCTTCCTTTTTTTTTTGGCGTTTCGTGTATATATATATATATATATCTGTCAATAATGTTTCATTTGTTTATTAGTTTCTAATTCATAATGCAAATGTTTCAAATTTGTTATGCTGATCATTATATTATTATTATTATTATTATTATTAATATCATTATTTAAAATGTAATCAATGAATGACAAGTAGAAGTCAGGACCCATGCACTAGTTTCCCATTAAGTCTCCGTAGTTTTTTTTTATAAGTACAAATGTTTGAGGATTCTTTTTTTTTTGGCTGCAAAAGTATACACTTGTAGAAGATTATTATAATGGTAAGAAATTAAGTAGATGGGTTGTGTGCCGATTTTTAATATCCCTTAAAAATTACAAAATTACAAACTTGCCCCTGCTTTTTTATTTTTAAAAATGTCCAGACCGATAGAAATTATGGCAGTCCTATTCCCTTCAGGACCAACCTGTTTTTTTTCTCTTGAGAATTAAATTCTCAAAATAAAAACACTAAACTGAATTTTTGATACAATGCTAACTAAATTCTCAAAATGATCTTTTTCTATAGCATACCCTATATCTGAATATCAAAAACGCTAAACTAAATTTCAAATGAAAATATTTGAACTAAAAAATAAAAATAACAAAAAAACTCTAGATCTTAGACTTCATATGTTTACATGAACAATGTGTAAGAATAAGTATGGTAAAGGACAAGAACATAGAAAATTATACCGAAAAAAACATAATTAAAAATTTAAACTCAAGCTTTGAGACTCTTCCCTTTATTTTTTTGTAATTATGAAATTCTAATTATCTCTATGGGGTCAAAATCGATATCTTCTTCTCGCAAGCTTTCTGAAAAGTGATCATATGCTGAAATCAGACACTCGAGCTCCGAGATACGAATGTTTACAGTTTCTTTGTTATTTTTTGCGTTTTTCGGTGAAGATGTCATCTCTCTTGCCTTATCACTTGCTCTAGCCTCACCTATTTACGAGAGATGTCTCATATAAATACATGTACATCAGGTGCTTTAGAAATTAGATAAATGACTTACAAAAAATAGAAAGACATACATAATAACAGGAAGGTATGGATCGATGACGTAGAAAAGTTTATATTTATTTTATCACGCACGGATCATACAGTAAAATCATGTACAATTGTTGGAGCATTCATATACACCCGTCTGAAAGAAGGATGTTCCTCATTTTTTAACTGAACTAATATAGTTTTTCTCTTTTGTTATGTTATTTAGTCAGAATTTATATTAATTGATGAACAATTTTACTTCTCAATTACTACTTAATTTCCAAAAAAAAAAAAAAAAAAAACCAGAACGGCTAGAATTACTGATGGTTTGGGCATTTAAAAAAAACAGGGGCAAGTTTGTAACTTTATAATTTTGAGTGATAAAAAACTCGGGGCTGTGTGCCGAAATTTTTATTAATATCCACAAATAATAATTAATATACAAATCTAGACCATGTTGGACATAATTTCGAAAAATATCTAAACCTTGAATTAAAATTACAGTTTTGCCTACTTTTTGCAATTGTAATTTACGGTTTTAGCCTCTCCAAACTGTAAATTACGGTTTTGTGAAATCACAGATTAAAATTATGGTTTTGTAAAAACGAACGGCCACATATCACCATTTGAAAATGTATCACTATGTGAAAACGTGGAACGGCCACGTATTATGGTTTTATAATAAAAATATTATTATATATTTTAACAAACTAATTGAATTTGTGCCAAGTATCATGTATCAGTATTTGAATTTGTGTCACATATCACGTATCACCATTTGGAACGGCCACGTATCTCATGACTGATGGCACCAACATTTAATGTCAGGTTGGGGGCAATTTTAGTTTGCGGTTTCACAAAACTGTAATTTTACTTGCGGTTTCACAAAATTGTGATTTTAATTTATAGCTTGGAGAGGTTACACCGTGAATTAAAATTGCCAAAAGTAGGTTCAAACCTGCAATTTTAATTCACGGTGTTTGGACATTTTATGAAATTCTGACCAACAGGAAGTATATTTTAAAATTAATTATTATTTTGGATATTAATAAAATTTCGGAGCTGTGTGTAGTAGGGCTGCACAAAAAATTCGTAGTCGTAATTCGATTCGAGTTTGATTCGAAAAAGTTTGTAAAAAGTTCGATTCGAAATTGAATTCATTCGAAATTAATTCAAACCAAACTTAGTTCGAAATTAATTAAAACAAACTCAAATTAGACCTAGTTCGTTCGAAATAGGTTCGCAAACCAAACTTAGTTCGAAATTAACTCAAACGTGAACCGTTGATTTCCGCTGATAATGAACTTTAATGTTTTATTTAGGATAATATTTGGATTGTAATAATTCTAAGACTTTGGTATTGTTCTGTACTTCTATTGATATTTAAATTGTACTTTGAATACTTTGAATATTTAAAAACTTTGGTGATGTTGCTCCTGTTGGCTATTTGGAAAACTTTGGATTCTGTGATTGTACTGAACTTTGATTGATTGTCTAAACTTTGGTGTTTGAAATTGGTATTTGTAATGAACTTTGATATAAATTTTGGTGTACTGTGTAATTATTGCAATGTTGTAATTTCGAACTATGATCCAGTTATAAGTCATAATTCGTAAGTCGTAACAAAGTTCGTAAAAGATCAAAATTGAGTTCGTAAAAAATTCAATTCGAAATTGAGTTCGTTCGAAATTAATTCAAACAAATTCCAAACTGGAGGTAAGTTCGATTCGGTTCGGTTCGTTTGCTGTAGTGACAACTAAACAGCAATAATAGTTGTACGGCTTATCTGATGTTACGTTCTTCTTGTGCATAGCAAGGACATCAGACTATTGATCAATGTCCCTTCATTTAATTCAAAATATTAATAGATTCAGTAGTGCAATCATTAAGGAAGGGCACAGATGGTACAATATATGTTTTCCCTCTTTTGTACAAATATTGTACGCAAAAATAAATATGTCAATAATAAAATAAAAATAACAACAAAACAACCACAAATAATAATAAGAATAAAAATAATAAATATACTAACAACAACATGCAGCAGCAACAAAAATTATCAACTTCCAATATTGTTTTAATATGAATTAATATGTTGAAAAATCAACTGTCAGAAATTACCATATCAATATATTTTTACAATCTCTTAATAACAATCAAATAAAATTAAAATGTCATAATATTTTACGTGTGCATAGAGAAAATATTATAGCATATCTAGCGGTTTTTATTTTAACATTTAAATTTTATATTTTATATTTATAAAATTGGAGCCGTTTGAATTTTCTCCTTGAAAAAATATATTGAAGTGCGCCTTTGATTCCACACAATCTAGGAAATACTTTGCTCTTATTGTGAGAAACAAAAATTTTTCTGTTATTTTCTTTCTACAAATTCAAACACTTAGCAGCCCGGATGCAAGTTACCTCTCAAGTGATATTAATTTGCAACATTTATATAAAGACCAAATTAATTGCTTTTAATTTGCAAATTTTTTGTTGTAAATTTATTACGAGTCACTAATTTATATGAAGACTAAATTAATTGCTCTTTATAAGTACTGAATTCTTCCATTATTTGTTTAGTGATTTTTCTTTTCTTTTTTTGTAAAATTGTTACGTTGACAGTAGCAATTAGTTTTGCGCGCAAAGACTATATATATAGTACGGTTATGAAAAATAAAATATATTAATTATTGAATGGGTCTCACAAATTATTTAACAATTGCAACATCTATATTTAATTATTGGGTAAAGAAATCATGGGTGCAATTTTGACAACTCATGTTTGATTACTTAAATTATATATGTTCCCACACATGCACCATATATAACTTTATATAACCCAAAAGAAAATTATTTCGTTAATTTGCTAACCATTGACACAAAAATAGTTAGAATAGTCAAATCAAAGAATAGCTATTATTGTCTTATTAAAATAGTTAAATTTTAAACTCTTACGAATAGTTTATTCTAATAAGACCAAAAATTTGAATTCACTATTCTAACTATTCTAGTTCCAATCAAATACCGAATAAACTATTTCAAATAACCCAATTTCAAAAATAACCTATTCTTAATCCAACTAAACGTACCCATAGTCTAGACATGACACAAGCATGAGTACAAATTTACGAATAAAGTAAATGGAACAATAATGAAAGATGACCTTCAAAACTTAGATATACGTACCTACATAAATGGATCCCTTAATTTCAATCAACTACGTTAATTCCCATTTGGAAAGCTCAAGAAAATATTAATTTTACGAAATCTCCCTTAAAAAGAAGCTAATTGGAGATGTTCCAAGCATAGTTCTTCAAGCAGTTGGTTCAATGCCTGATCTACCATGCGCTCGCTCGGCAGCTCGTGCACCGCATTATTCAACCGTGCCACAAAACTGTTACTTAGGATAAGGTTATCGCATTTCTGCAAGAAATTTCCTACATTTGAACTCCTATTCTTGCTCGATGTCGAATTGAACCGGCCGGATCGAACCATAAGGTATTCAACCATGGCATCAACTATGCTTCTTTGTGCAGCGGTTGTGCTGTCCCACAGCCACACGTAAGCCATTGCTCTGTACAATGCCACTGCCATCGCCTTTGTCAAATTCTCCTCTTCCAATATTTCTGGGCTGATTATAATCTGATACTCACCTGGTTTTTCTTTCTTATAACCGCGCTTCACTTGGACTATCTCAGTGGTTTTTTCACCGGCCAACTCGAGGATTACATGACGTACCGGCTTCTTAATGTACATATTTGCCGGGTACACAATGCGCTCCATGACGTAACTTGCTTCGAGCAGCAACTTAGCCGCTTTGCCATTGGAAACAAACATGAGGTCAAACTGACGGCCAACAGGGGTGTTCATCGATGCATTGTGAATGGTTAGGTTAAATCCTTTCGACGCCTCGTAGTTGGCCCATAGAGAGATGGCGATGAGCGAGATGAATGTCACCGCACGCACGCAGATTGCTCGGGTGGGGGGTATAGGTGTCATAGAAGGATTGTTTGGTGTTGTTGGTAGGGAAGGAGGGGGGGATGAGAGATTCTGAGTCTATAAATGGAGAAAATAAGGTTTTTGGTAGTGTCAGTGAATGAGGTGAGGGCTTATTGTATATAAGCTTATTGTCTAGCAGAGATGTGGTTGGCAGATATTTCGTTATCTACTTATTTCATACTTGCTCGGATCTTCTATAACTTGGACCAAGTAGATGTCTCTATTTTTATGCTATAATTACATTTACTTGGTTATTTAACTAGCCGATTTTTTTTTATCAGCAGCATTAATCAAATTATTTGTAAATTAAAGTTGTGACATCAAATCAGTAATATTTTCATTCATGATCAAAATTGTTAGAGTTTCGTTATATTAGAATTTTTGAAATAGAATTTCACACCACGTTCAAAATACTAGCGTTTAGAATTTAAAATTTCTCCAAATCACTAAACTATGAAAGAATTTTTAAAATATTTTTTAAATAAATGAATCACATATATATGATCATTGAAAGTATTCGATTACATTGATCCGGACTTAAAAAATAAGAAATCATATATTAGGGAAATCTTTCCGAAATTTTTATTAATATCCAAACAAAATATTAAATTTCAAAATTTACATCTTGTTTGACAAGATTTTAAAAACTGCCCAAACTGCAGATTTATTTCTCGGTTTTAGGCCGAATTGCTGCAAATTTATTTTTCGGTTGTGGGATTCCAAAATCGGAAAATAGATATGCAGTAATTTGGCCTAAAACTGAGAAATAAATCTGTAGTTTGGGCAGTTTTAGAAATCTTGTCAAACAGGATGTAGATTTTGAAATTCAATATTTTTTTTAGATATTAATAAAAATTTCGAGAAATCTTTCCCTAATATAACTAGGGAAAAGATGTAGTTTTTTTTAATACCATATAACTAGGGAAACCGTCATTTATATTAATACCCTAAAAAAAAGAATCTCTGAAAAATTCGGCTCTGGGTCCTCATAGGCTCCGCAGAATTTGCATCATCGTAGTCTTTCAAATCTTCATATTTTGGCAGATCTAATAGCCTGAGGACCCTATCAAGCTGGTCCCTGTACCCGATGACGACGACCGGCGATGCAGCCATACATAACCATTTCTTCTTGAACTTCTTCCAGCCTCTTGTGATTGTCAATCTTGTGCTAATCAATACTTGCTTGATGTTCATGAGTACCTACAAATAAACCATTAAAAATTAGTTCAAATTGCAATTCTTCAATTCTCATAATTTTTTGAAATAAAAAAAAATTAAAGTCTTACAATCTATGCATATGGGCCAAGAGCTAGGAATGAAGCTGGACTTATCAATAATTGTGTCGCGTCGTATATGTAGCTTCTCGTTCATCTCAGTGATCTGACCGTGCAAGTACACCGTAAATGCACAATACTTCTAATACCAACTGTGATAAGTCTGATAGTATGCCTCGAATGCATACGACTGGAGCTCCTAGGAATCATGTCACACGGATCCATCATCTCAAGTCGGTGTACATACTAGTCGTGCACCGACCGCCAATTCTTGTTAATCGCAGTGCTCAGTTCTTTGTGAACCTCATACCACGTATGCTTTGTGATAGGACCAGGAACATAAAAGGTTGAGCCATACCAAACTGCCTCATTACCCGTCCAGGGTAATAATGCTCGACAACCTAGTAGAAGACAAGCGGTACCTGCAAATATATAAAAATAAATAAACCTGCATAGTAGAAATAAAAGAAAATTTGATACAATAATAATATAAGTGGTACCTGAGCAAACCAGAACTGACACTGAGCCAAGCAGATAGAGACAACATCTTCGTCCACAACCTCGACACGCTCGTCGTACGGCCGCCAACAAATGTGTTTTTCTAGAGTCATTTGCTTAAACTGACTCCGAAAAAAAGCAACTCCCATAGGTTTGCCGTGCGGGGTCTGGATGTAAGTCTTCCTCGCGCATAATCTCTGAGCATAGGCCGGACATGTAATCCCGTTGGGCTCACCCCATGCTGGAGCCCAACCTTTCTGTTGCGGTTGTGGACGGTCGAATGGGAATCTCGTCCACGACCAATGCTGGAGGAGACCAATGGGACCATACAAATTTGCCTTGTAGGTCTATTTTGATACAAGTTGCAGTTAATTTTCAAGTTTTGTTTGGGGTGTAACCATTAATTTATTTATAATACAAACAAGCAAAAATAATTTATACCTGACATGCAGTGCATAAACTCCGATATAGACATGCTAAGACCGCTGCACCCCAATTCATCTGTTTTTTAGCTGGACCAAGTCCCTCAGCCACTCAAGCAAACAACCAGGGACAGTGCTTCCCGATGATCTGGGAACATCCAGCAAGCGAACATCTCCATGATGTAAGCCCGGATCCACCGATCTACCTCCTCGGGAGAAGCATTCATGTCTAGGACTCCACTGTAAATTCGAACTAATTTAGTAAAAATTGTGAAAAATACCATAACATAATTAATTTTAAAAATAAAAGTTACCTGAACCGTGCTAGCAAGTATGGTAGACTAATGTCATTCTTAGAGGTAATCATCCCCCTTTTAGTACTCCTCCGCTTCATCAACCCGGGGCCCAACAGGTCGGTAACGACTTTGAGAAGTCTCCAACAGGGGAGGATCCAGGATTTTCGTCAGAAGAGGCAAAAAAATATCGAATCGGGTTTAAATCCATTAACCAATTGGGTACTCGATAAAAAATAATGCTTTAACTTATACTTTCTAATGCTTTGACTTATACTGATGCTCTAACTTTTCAAATTACCAATCAAAAATAAACAAATTTGTTTCAATTTTAACTCTAAATTTAACCCGAATTACAAAGCAAACGTCTAGAAGGGGGCAAAAAAAATTTCAGGGGGGCAAAGTCAGTCGGACCGATAAATCTCCACTAAAACTTAAAATCTAGGGACCATTTGGGTCCGCCCCAGTCTCCATACTCCACATCCGTCACAGCCTCTCCAGTAATGGGTAGGCCCCATAGACAACTCACGTCCTGGAGAGACACCGTAATCTCTCCAACATGCAAGTGGAATGTGTGCGTCTTCGGCCGCCACCTCTCAACCAGTGCAGATAGAAGGGCGACATCTGCAACTACTTTCATGAGCTGTGACACATGCCACATACCCATCCTCTGTAACACTAGTGCAAATCGCTCGTCGTAGTTGATATTCATCTGGTTATTCGGTGTCGCCATGAGGGTATGAGTCTACATTACATTTCAAAATAAACAAAAATATAATTTACCTATTTATTCAAATGAATATTTAAATTATTTGCAAGTAGTTATCAAATGTAAACTTACATATGAATTTGTGATATTGTGGTTTTTGTATGGGAACCAGCAAACGAGATTAATACTCTCTTTCGTCAAGTGTAGAAAGACGGTAGAGGCCAATTGAATATCCAAATCCAATTCATCGTACGTAAGACTGGTTTCTTCGGTACCACTTGCTGATGCCATACTAAAACAAAATTTGTAAATGTTGTCAATTTTTGACACTATCAATAATAAAAGTATAAATTTCAAACAATACAATGTTAATTTGGTGCATTTCTAATAAATTTTGGTCTAAAATAATACAATAAGGTAAATTTATAATTTACTAATTTTTGGACAACATCGGTAAAAAAATGGTACAATCTTGGATAAGTTCAAACAATACGAAGGCCAATTTGGTGCATTTTTATTCAATTTTGGTCTAAAATACCACAAATATGGTATAATTTATTAATTTTTGGACATCATCGATAATAAAATGGTACAATTTGGGTAATTTCAAACAACACAAGGCCAATATTGGTACATTTCTATTCAATTTTGGTCTAAAATACCACAAATATGGTAAATTTATATGTTAGTAATTTTTGGACACTGTCAGTAAAAAAATAGTACAATTTTGGATAATTTCAAACAATACAAGACCAATTTGGTACATTTCTATTCAATTTTGGTCTAAAATACCACAAATATGGTAAATTTATAATTTAGTAATTTTTGGACATCATCGGTAAAAAAATTGTACAATTTTGGATAATTTCAAACAAATATAAGATCAATTTGATACATTTCTAAAAAAATTTGGAGTAAAATACTACAAATATAGTTAATTTAAAATATTACCAATTTTGGACACTATTGGAACTATTTATACAATTCTAGTTTATTTTGGACTACATTCGGACTATTTTGGACACTTATATACCCAACTAACTAATTTAAAAACAATAAAATAAAAAAATAAGTAAAAAAAAGAAATTTACCGTTTTTCCGCTCTAGTGCGCGCTGCCCCATTTGAGCACCAAAAATGGTGAGCAAGATGCTTTATAGTCCCAAACCCTTGGTGCGCCTCCCCAGTACGTGCACCAGCCCAATTTGGTGCGCGGACTGAGGCCGCGTGGGTGGTAGGAATGAAAAAAAGATGGCTTCAGTGGTATTGAATTAATTTGAATTTTCTTGGGTGGTAATTAAAAAATTTCGGTTTTTGTACGCATTACAATTTTGTAAAGTTCAAGATTGTTCTGGTGTTCCTGACATATAGGACCATTCGGCAAATCATTGAAATAATGGAGAAGTGAGGAAAAGTAAAATTTGGAATATATTTTAATTTTTCACTATTTTGGTAGTGTTTGATTGACGGTGGAAGAGTAGAACTGGAGTTTTCTTAAGTTTATTGAGAGATTTGGTAAGCTTTAATTTCAAATTTATCAGATTGATTTTAAATGATGAATTCAAATCGTTAAAACCATTATAATTCATGAGTGATGTGTTTATATACTAATATAAATTTTTGAATTAATATAGGATAAAGTTAAACGGTTAAAAAATAATAAAAAAATCGATGCATTAAAATTAACTCATAAAATATTATTTTTACAGCTTGACTTTATACGAATTAATTAATCCCAAAATCTAAAATTGGACATGTAAACGTATCATTTGTGTAGTAAATTAGTTTCAACGGTTTAAATTCATCATTTGAAGTCAATTTAATAAATTTAATTAAGCTCACTAAAAAGATTCGTGAACTTAAAAACACCCTAGTTCTACTCGGTCTGGAAAAATTATACTATATATATATATATAGTGCTTGGCTATTATGCTTATATAAGCATATGCCCACATATGCTTAAATAAGCATTTTTGCGTTTCCAATGTTCAAATGGTCGATCCGACCGTTCATCTTGTTCTCCATATTAATATGTGCTTGGAGATCAAATTTTACATTTTTCTGAATTTTTTTACTATTTATTAAGCCACTTTGAAAATTGCTGATCATATGGTCCAGAATTTTGGAAACACTGTTTTTACTGTTCACCCAGATCAGCAATTTTCAAAGTGGCTTAATAAATAGTAAAAAAATTCAGAAAAATGTAAAATTTAGTCTCCAAGTACATATTAATATGAAGAACAAGATGAACGGTCGGATCGACCATTTGAACATTGGAAACTCAAAAATGAGTTATAAGCATATGTGGGCATATGCTTATATAAGCATAGTAGCCAGCCCCTATATATATATATATATAGTCCGCATCTATAGAAATAAGAACTATTATTAAAGCAGGATCGGATTGGCGGTTGGACCGGAAAAATTCGGATCAAAAACTAAATTTTATTCCGTCTAGATGAATGATCAAATATAATATAATGCAACTCAAAAAACAACAAAAAATCCGGCCGGTTTATTAGAAAAATCCAGTGAATCAAACCCGAAATATCGTTTTTTGTTGTTGTTGTTGTTCCATTCGAGATTATTACTACATATTATTTGTATTCATTGTTTTTAATTATTTTATGTTGTTCTTTATTTAAAAGTATTAAAATTATTCATTGCAGAACATAATAGACAATATATCGTGTATATTAAATATGTTTTTTTAATTATATAATTTGAGAATATAGATCATCAGAACGTTACATCAAGAATTGCATACTGAGAGAATTATTTGCTATGATAAGAAAAGATCCTCTAATAAAAAAATGCAGTATCATCTCTAATATATTCTTATAATTTTGATAATTTTACTAAAAATGCTTTATATTAATAATTTTGTGTATTTTCTATATATAATCTTGTATATTTAATAAATACATTATTGCTAAGACACTATTATAAAGTACATTTGAATTGAGAGTGAGGTTAGTGAGAATAGCGTGCTAACTCCGAATTAGAAATAGCCGCTAATCCAACATTTCAATGAGTTAGCGAAATAGCGGCTAACCCGAGCTATTTCAAGTGTTTAGAATCATTATTTTTTATTCAAATATAGAATAGTCGCTAATTCAAATTTAAAATAGTCACTAATCCAACTAACACTGCTATTACTTAACATTCAAACGCAAAATTGGCACAATCGTTGGTTGGTTCGATTATGGTAACATTGAATATAATAATTCATAACTTCTAAAAGATATTTTAATGCTTTCGTTGCCGTTGGTGTTGGTAAACCTTTTGGAGCTGTCGTTAGTTGGTACTTGCACATTTAATAAGCGATGTGACATGACTCACCGGGCACATGTTGCATAAACAAAACAAAACTGGAGTGTTATCTGCTCACCAAGAGGGTTTGGTGAGCACAACTCTAAAAGTATATCATATCGACTTCAAATAATGAATTTAAACTGTTGAAATCTATGTATTTCATGAGTGATGCATGTAACATGCAAAATTTTGAAAGTTTCGAATTCATTTGCTACAAGGTTAAGCTGTCAAAAGAAATGAACATTTTATAAGTTGTTTTCTATGTTCAATTTTTATCATTCTTTGACCGCTCGACCTTGTAGCAAATGAATTTGAAACTTTTAAAATTTTATATGTACATACATCACTCATGAAGTACATAGATTTCAATGGTTATGATTCGTCGTTTGAAGCCGATCCGATATATTTTTAGAATTGTACTCATCAAACTCTCTTGATGAGCACATCACACTCTAACTTTGCTCCAATAACATAGTAAACAAATGGTAAAAAATAATAACGTGCATGGTAAAATTGGCACAATCACAGTACTGAGATCCTGTAAAAGTTTCTCGAGAATCTTTCGTGAAAACTAATAAAACACAAGTTGCTCTGGCCGTCTGCTTTTTCCATTATCATGTTTCAACCATTTTCTTAATATAGTAACTGCTGTTGTTGTCTACAGTACGATCATCAACTTGGACCGCAAAGAGTACTAAATTAAATTAAGGTCGCCTCTGCACCATACGTTCAATTGTGCGTACTGACGCACTGTGCAATTGATAGTTCGACCGAGTCAGAGTTGTAAATGACTGGAGTTTGAGTGAGTTACATGATCTCTCACATAGAGGTCATGAGTTTGAAATTCAGATGGGAGAATCTTTTTTTGTAATTATAAAGGTATTAAATAGTTTGGTGGTTTGACTTTCAATCTTTACTAAAAAAAGAACTAGTCTTTGATCTAATGACTAAGACACATAGTCTCTATATGGGAGGTCATGAGTTTAAAACTCAGATGCGGAAATTTTTTTATTGTAATAACAAGAGTATTAAATAGTTGGGTAGCTTGATCTCCAACTTTTACTAAAAAAAAACCTCCAACTCGTGCTCAGCTCATTTAGTTAATAAGCGAGTCAACTCGAGTTGAGGATGGCAATAATGAGCTGTAAAGTCAATTTGAGTTCAACTCATTACCAACTCGAGTTGGCTCAACTCGTTTGACCAATCAAATTCTTTAGTTATAGTTATATACTAGTAAGAGTTTATCTAAACATAAACAATTCAAATAGCTTAGAAAGAGTTTATCTAAACACAAATAATTCAACATAATTAACAAGATAACTAACAAAACAAACAATCCAAACAACAATTTAGGAGTTATTTAGAAGAATGTGACAAATATTGTGTAACTCGAGTTGTCAATGAATGAATTGGGATGTGCTCAAACTCAGCTCATTTATTAAACGAGTCATTGTAAATGAGCGAGTTACGAATTTGAGCAATTTTGTACAGCCCTAAGTTAGTATGTGTAATAGACTGTCTTAATTTTTTTTCTTGTCCCCCATGGCTCCATCCCCCCACAACTCTTTTTTTTTCCGAGAGAGTGTACTAGAATTACATGCGAGTTGAGACTACCTCTAACTACATAAAGTGACGAGATAATCTTGATGTATATATTACATTTTATTGTTGAATTTTAAAATTATAAATTATATTTTACGGTTGTCAAAAATAATTAAAACGTAATGCAAGGGATCTTTTAAATTTGGTGCCAATATATAATGAACGGATCAGATGATCATTCAAACTCAAATGATCTAGGTACCTCAGGTGATATCAACTTGTATTGATCTATATTTCAGAAAATTAAATTACATAGAACCGGCATTTATCTAAGTCAGTTAATATTTTTTAGTATGTTTCTTCTACTTCGTTTCACTTATCTCCTAACAATATAAGTAATTTGTACAGTTTTACTTGATTATGATATATACTAATGGACTCTTCGTTCAGTACTTGCAAAAAAATGCGTGATAATAATCAGTGCAATAGTACAATTTTTTACTGTCGGTCTTTATTAATAACATAATGTTAAACTAATATTACGAGGTGCTGAAGGGGTATCACTATCACATGCCTTGTTGGGTCCGGTAAATTTATTTTGGGTCCCGCAAATACACAGAAAATTTAATTTCGTCAACTATTTAATCGTACAATATATATCACACATGGTACAAATAGGATCCGACTCTGTTCACGGTTCTACTTTTCAAATCTCAGTCATTCAAAATTATTTATTTATGTATTTCGATAAAAAAAAAATTCATACACAAATCTCAGAAAAATATTTCAGAGTCCTGCTTTTCTCCAAAAATAAAAAGCAGCAGAGTCCGCTTTGTATAAATATAGATGTCCTGGTACGTACACTCTGCGCGCAGGTAGTTACAGTTATACATTTATATATAGTCATGCGCGCCATTAAATGTAAACAAAAAAACCTTTATTCGATGCTCCGATGGGCAGAGTAATTAATGCATCAAATTAATTTTGAGCCATTATTTTTGTACATGTCTATTTTCACAATTAGCATGATCGATTATAAAAAATAAAAATAAAGTAGCTTGGTATAATAAATTAGTTTAGCAGGCAAAAACCTACTACTTAAAAAAAATGTTATCATAGTTATCAGGACGGAATTGAGAACCAGCATTTCATCTAGTGGCAAAGACAATGTTCTCTGTGTGAGAGATCGTATGTTTTACATCCAAAAGAGGCAGTCATTTGTGATATTAAATAGTTGGATGGCTTGATCTCTAATTTTTACTCAAGAAAATTATCAGAATGGAATCAGTAAATATTTCAGAGGTGTGTCAAAAAATTACAATGTGAAGTTTTACGTGTTGGTATTTTGCTCGCTCAGAATAAGCTACTAAGCTATGCAACTCTTCAAAAGTGTAACTCTTATAGATGAAAATAGAACAAATGCACAACAAATACAATAATTACTCAGTACATTCCTATATCAAAACATGTTGTTCAAAATTTAGGGGTAGACAAATATTTATTTCTAAGTGAATTTTGACTTCGCCATTGATGATTATATACCTTTTTCTATAGATTTTGTTGTTTTGATAATTTTCTATTATACTCTTAATTTCTCTCAAAAGACTACAAAAGTTATTAATTAGCTTGGGTAGACCTAAAAAAAATTATAAAATTTAAAATACAAAATATGTAGTAGGTGAATTTGAACTTAAGTCTCCACATCTATAAAATAAAACTATAACCACTAGATGACAAGTAACATTTGATATTTAATAAGGAGACTGGATTATATAAAAAGTCTTAAAAAGTAAAATTCAATTAAATTTTAATATACATAATTAAACTTTTAAAATCATACTAGTAGTTGAGCAAATTCTGACTAACTTTTATATATGTCCCTATTAATTAGCTACGTATTATTGATTTATAAAGGCATATTAGATTACTAGTATTTTGACTGTGCTTTGCAATGAGTTCAAAATTTAAACAAAAAATATAAAAAATAGAAACAAATTAGACCAAATATTTTCATTTTTAACAATATTTGTCTTTATTCAACAATGAAATTAACTATTTCAGTGTAGCGAGTTTTCAAATAACTAAATACAGACCGGAACACAATAATTAATAATACATATATTGAAATTTTTTTATCTTAATCATTTAAAATCCAACAAATTAAATTATAGTTGTTAACGGATCAGAACATTCACATATTTTAACATAAGAGGATAGATATGATGGCTTTATATTGAGAAAATTGATTGTACAGAATATAATAACACTACTTGTGTACCTCATTTGGTGCTTATGGGATCTCCTTGGAAGTTTGGATTGAAAATTTCTTGGCCACGCATTAGTCATATTTTATAATTTCCTTCGAACTCGAGCCTCAAATAGACAAGTTGTAAATCTCTTTCTTAGTTTTAACAAACATCTGTTCTAATATCTAATAAGTTATTATTGTCAAATTAATAGTAATTGTAGGATGCATTTGTCACATAAATGTTTAATGTATGGATGCTAGATTTGCATAGAAATTAACCATCAAAACTTAATCCACTCTAATGGAAGGTTTTGTAGACACTTAATTTACTAGCAACCAAATAGAATATCTCGTATTTTCCGCTCTCTTATTGTGGCATTTCTCTTTGAGAGCGAAACGATGGATCTAATATCAAATTCAAATTAAACATCAAATCGAATTTGAACCGAGATCTATTGTTTCGCTCTCAAAGAGAAATGCCACAAAGAGAGAGTGGAAAAGACGAGATATCCTATATGATAATATATTAATATGTTTTTATAAGCACTTTGGTCGAAATGCTTAAATATCAAATTTAATTTTATATTCGAACCATCGAACTAAATAACTTAATAAATTGGTTATATCAAAAAATTGTAAAATATTAATTTTTATTTTTAGTATTTTTCTTTACTATTTTTTCATAATTTTTTAAAAAATGATTCTATTTGACATACAAATATTAATATTTTTTTTATTATTTTTAGGCCATGCATCAAAATAGTTATATTTTTCACGATACAGATAACACATCATTTAAAAGAAAATCTTGGACACGATGTGTAATAAAATGCGGTTCATGCGGCTGCATATGCGTATACGGTTGGCAACTGCATAGAAAATCAATATGCGGTCTAATATGCAGTTCCGCATATGCGGCCGCATATTCGGCCGCATATTTTTACTGCATATTCGGCCGCATATTTTTACCGCATATTCGGCCGTATATTACCGCAGACTTGTTTGTATGATAACGAATATTACCGCATATTACCGCATACCGCATATTACTGCATATTACCGCATACTTGTTTTTATATATATATCTTATATATATATATATATATATATATATATTATATATAGAGAGAGAGAGAGTAGAACTAGGGTGCTCCTAAGCTCACCAAGCCCTCGTGAGCGCGACTCTAAAACCTATCGAATGACTTCAAACGACTATTTTCAAACCGTTAGATGTTCAATCTATATTAACATGTGCTTGGAGACCAAATTTTACATTTTTTGGAATTTTTTTACTATTTATTAAGATGGTTTGAAATCGCTGTTTTCCAATGGTGCAGAATTTTAATAAAACAACGATTTTCAAACCATCTTAATAAATAGTAAAAAAATTCCAAAAAATGTAAAATTTGATCTCCAAGCACATTTTAATATAGATTGAACATCTAACGGTTTGGAAATGTCGTTTGAAGTCAATTTGATAGGTTTTAGAGTCGCGCTCACGGAAGGGCTTGGTGAGCTTAGGAGCACCCTAGTTCTACTCTATATATATATATATATATATATATATATATGAATTCTTATTTTAAAATCCGCATATATAAGTCCACATAAAAATCCGCATATGCGGTCGCATACTGTATATGCGGTATGCAGTGACCTTCCGCACACCGCATAGAAACCGCATTTTAAAACATTGATCATGAACATTGTTTTATTTAAATAAAATATTTTTTAGTGAAAAAAATAATATGATCATTAGTATTCATAAATATCTAAAAAATTATATTTAGTCGTAAAAATAAAACACTACAAACACCATGCACTTTAAATTTCTGTTACTTGAACCATAAATTTTTCACAAACGACACATGGGCCCCCGGTCCTCATGTTTGGGATGTACTTGGATTCCTCGGAATATCTTCGTAGGTACTTCTTTTGCTAATAAAAAAAAGCACATTTCTGTCAGTATACTCTCGCAGATAGTCATTTACTCTTGCGGATACTATTCCATTCTTATAGTGATGTGCGAAGTTGGATTTTTTAGGCTCACATTCAGACTTTGTGTCAAGTACGAATTCCTTGCGATGTCCCACGAGTAAACGGAGTGGATTCGGAACGGAAAATGTTGAGAAGGTAAAGGAGATAATGGAAGGAGCAGAAAAGTTTAACAAATTTTGCTCGGATACAAAGGAATATAAAGGGATATGAAGGGAAACAGATCAGGGTACATTTAGGGGCAGAGGTACATGGGACCCGTATCCTCCCAGGTACCTGACTCAAGAGAATTGACACGGATGGCCCAGATTTACTCTCAGCCGGTGCCTACTCGGGATGACATAGGGGGTCAGTATTATTTATGCTTTGAGATTCGTGCTAAGTGACTCAACACAATTTTAGACCGTCCGATTCAATTCTCTTGAGTCAGGTGACCTGAGAGGATGTGAATTCGAGGTACATGGACATAATGGGGTCTGACTTTTTTTTTTTTTTTTTTTCAAAAACTAGTGGTTATATATGCTTTTTTTATATATTTTATTGTAAAATGTTATGGGAACCTCATAATGACCCCCTATCTACCCATATTTAGATAGGTAGAAAATTGCTATTTTGGATGGTCCATAATTTTCAAACCAAGTGATTTTCTAACTATTTAAAAAAAAAAGTGAAGTAATTCTAAAAGTAAAAAATTTGTCTGCAAGTACATTTCCATATGAAAATTGTATTGAATGGCTTAGATAGACTGTTATAATCTTAATTAAGAGATAAGAATTCACAGTGCATATTGTTGTGTAATGTGCATATTACTATAATCTCAATCATGTTTATAAGTATTTATATCTTTTAATTTTTCTTATAAAATAAAATTACATTACATTACGTATCTTATTTAATCTCCAAATTTTAATTTTTAAATCTCGATCGATGATTATGATCCCATGATCGATGTTTCTTTAAATTCCTTGAATGAAATGAACGTAGAACACGTTCCCTTGAATGAACTACTTTTTTTAAATGAATTTCAATATAAAATGTTGTCGCCATGACATCCCTTGAATGAACGTAGAACACGTTCCATATTGGGCTTTTCAATATCGGAAATAAATCTGCTGCGATTCCAGATCCGACCATTTATTTTCTGAAATACACGAATCTCAAATGCAATTTCTTTTCACTGCACGAATCTCAAAATAATAGGCCCCACTAAGCAACAGCAACATTCTACTGGGGCCTTTAAAAATGACACAAGAGATAATTAAATCCACATAATATCATCAATTTCCAGATATAAAGACAAAAAACTAATTACATATTGTTGCGAGCGAGTCTATGGTACTATGCATATCACGGGTTGGTTCGTAATATGAATCAATATTTTTGTTTTTAAAATTCTAATGGTCGATCTAAACCGTTCAATATGATTCTCATATGAATGTGTACTTGCAGACCAAATTTTATAATTTTTATAATTTTTTTACTATTTTTAAGATAAATAGAAAATCACTTGATCTGAAAATTCTGGACCATCCAAAAGCAGTGATATTTTACCTATCTTAAAAAATAGTAAAAAAATTCTAAGAAATATAAAATTTGGTAAGTACAAATTCATATGAAAATCACGTTGAACAGTTCGGATTGACCAAATCGTAATATGCATAGTAGCATAGACTCACATTATTGTTGCCTATAAAGCTCAAAAAGGACTACAGATTACCAAATCTACATAATGTACGTACCTACAGAAGTATTCATCACAAAAATACCTATAACAGTACAGAAACAAAAGTTCCTAAATACCTACCTTACAGTTGTACAGAAAAGTATCGGAGCTAGACAACACAGGAAAAGCAACCCACAGTGTGAAGACAAACGCCTTCACACCACATACGATGATAATCGTGAAAAACATGGAAATATTGTTTTTACGCCGTACATATCTGATATCTCTTAATTATCTCATTAAATAAACGCAAAAGATATTAATATAAACAACCAAGAGTGTCGAGACAAATGTACTGCCTGACACCATCAAATGTTGACGTGACGCATACACTTTGCAATATTATTATTTAATTAATTACGTTATTGCCATACAATTAAAACATGGAAAATTTCTCCTAACCCTAAAAATTCTGCTGAATTTATTCATCACCAAGCTATATTACTAGTTAGCTAGGTCAACAGCGTTGCCAGGCCTCCACATGCCATACATGTCACACAACAATCTCAGCCATTCATTTCAAATCTCAAATCTAAGTTACATTGCCTGATTAAGCTCCAAATTTAATCCACTATCATCTGCTAAAGACCCATCTTCAGATGCTGATATAATGTGAGATAAACACATTATTTCAGTAGGAGACCGGAATGCATCAATCACCGCATGCTCGTCCCATTTCTCTCGCACGGCATTGTTTAGGCGTGCGACAAAACCATTGCTTCTCTCTTCGCACCGCTTTATTAAACCGGTGAGAATAGAAGTTAGATGGGTTTCATAATGCTTGGAGGGAAGTTTATATTGTACCAAAAGGAATTCAACCATGGCATCTATTATTGGTTGTGGTACTGAGCCATGACTGTCCCATAACCACACGTAAGCCATTCCTCGGTGCAATGCCGATGCAACAGCCGTTGTCTTTGCATCCTTTCCCAAGATAACACTTGGGCTGATTTCAATGAGATACTTCCCGCTCAATACCGGTTCACGGCCATCGCAACCGCTTACAAGAACATCATCTGTTATGTTATGATCGGCAAGACGGATGGTTACATGACTAACTGGTTTCCGAGGGAATGATTCTTCATGAGGGTAAAGTATATTCTCGATGAAACGGCTCGATCTGAGCGCCATATCCGCCGCTCTGCCATTGGAGACAAGTAGCAAATCGAAGCGACAAGCAGCGAGTGTATGAGCCGGGGAGTTGAGGATGGTGAGATCAAAACCTTTTGAGGCTTCATAGTTGGCCCAAACAGAAAGGAAAAACAGTGTCAAAATTGTAGCAAAACGGAGATGAGTTGGTGGGTAAGTATGATGTGAATTGGTACAACCAGTGGTACCAAATTTAGGGTTTGATGAAGTAGGAGGTGGGGGCTTGATTGAATTGAGTGGGGAGTGATTAGTGGGGGTCGGAGTTTGGGAAGAAAGGGGAAGGAGATCAGTCTGTAGTTGGTCCATTTGGAGATGAATCTGAGTTTTGAGTTGAGATGAAGTGATTATAAAATTAATTTATCAGGGGGTTTGCTAGGTATTGGTCCCCATTTAAGGTGAGGGTATTTTTATGGGGCTCCCATTTCGACACCAGAAATATCTACTACCTACGTAGGAGAGACCATCTGACCAACGCACTCTTCTTCCAATTGCTTCCTTTTTTTGAAATTTTTTTATCGGTAGTAATTAATAGAAAAGAAGAGAGACAAACACTAAGAGTACAATAATATTTTATATTAGTAGTAAGATTGGTAGCAATTATACCGATCTTAAATTATTCTTTTAATCTGATGTATAGATAGAGAGATTCTTATATTTGAGTAAAAACTTGTAAAATATGAAAAAAAATTCAAAAAATAGATGGAATGTTTTTGATATATCTAAAAATATTTTTTAGAGAATAAAAAAAACATTAAAATAATAAATTTAATTTCGAATCATAGTCTATAAGATCATTATTTTGAAGTTCAACTTATTTTTAAATAGTTGAACCGGAGAAAAAAAAATGAATGCTCATTAAAATTTGAGCTATTACTTTGTAAAAAAAAATATTGACCCATTCTTTTGATAAACAAAATACAGGTTCATTGAGGTAATGTACCACTGTCAAACCCTTCCTCTTCCATTTGTTCTATTTATGAAATTGATGAAAAACTCCAACAAATATGTTGCAATTCGGGCGATTTCATCGAGAGCTGAAAGAATCAGGGGTGGGCAAAATCCAAATTCAAACGAAAATAGTACAGGTTCGACAAATATGTTGGTTGCATGTGGCTCTGCCACTGTTCATAAATTTAAACATTTCGTGTGAATTTTGACGAAAAACAGACAGTTTAGATTAAACATCTGACATATTTTGATCGGATACCCATTAAAACCCTCCTCTCTCTCAGATCAGTAACAACAACAACAAATAGTACGCATAGTTCATTTTTAAGTTGAAATCTCGTTATCAATATCTATCACATAACCTTGATAAAACTAAAGTATGCAAAATGAAAAGCAAACAAAACTTATTTTTAGAAATTGGTGGTCTTATTAGGCCACTTATAGCCATCATAAAAAAAAACAGCAAAATATATGAACCCAGATCACACAAGAGGGTTGCCACCGGGATTTTTTTAAAAAAACATAATTAAAAAAAAATATTTTTATCAAACCAACATGATTATTTTTTTTTTACAAAACTCATAAGAACCGAACTGCCAATTTAATCCGCTTGATTTTTTTTTTTGACCGAATTGACAATTCGGTCCATGTTGATTTCACAAATTTTCAAAAAAATGGCCATAGAAAATCTAAAAAAGACTCCGGACCGAATTGACAATTCGGTCCCAACTTTTTTTTTTTGTTTGGAGTTATGCTATTGTAAATGAGGAGGGTTCAAATGCCTCCATTTTTCATGCCTCCACCATGCCTCCATTTTTAAAAACTTTAATAACTCAAAATTTAAAACTTAAATGTCAAAATAAAACCGTTGAATATAATCTACATCATTTTATCTATGCACGTGTAAAAAATTATGATATTTCAATTTTGTTTTGGTTGTCATCAAGAGCTTGTAAAAAACGTACTAATGTGTATAATTTCTAGACATTGATTTTTTAACTTATTGATTCACATAAAAACAAAATCAAAATGTGATAATATTTTATGAGCACAGAGATAAAATGATATAGATCATATCCAACAGTTTTATTTTAATTTTTAAGTTTTAAATTTTGAGCTATTAAAGTTTTTAAAAATGGAGGCATGGTGGAGGCACAAAAAATGGAGGCATTTGAATCCTCCTTATTGTAAATTTAGTTAAGAAAATATTTACATTAACAAAGATGTGTAATTCTTACTCGCTAGGTTGTGGCAAAAAAAATTGAAAATGAAATAGAGTAAATCAAATTTCATCTAATACCCTCTATGGGAGATAAAAAAAAAAAGTGATTCGGCTAAAATTCTATCTAGTTTATTCGTTTTAAAATTTCAATTAACCACATTATTATTTCATTAAAGAATCTAATTTATCAAATTATTATTTCAATTGACCAATTCTAATTTAAATTGTTCTTAATATGTGATGTGATAAAATTCTTATAATTGTTAAAAATAGGAATATGAAATTTTAAAACGAATAAATTAGATAGAATGTTTATGTTAAAATAATATGTAAATTAAAAATATTTTATAAAATAAGTTAATACTATGTATTTTACTAATTTTTAAAATGATCTATATATTGGAAAGATTCCACGTATAATATTATGTTTTTTTATTTAAGCAAATAAAATTTTACGCTATAATTTTTAATCTAATCAGTTATACACAAAAAAGATAAAAATAATTCAAAACGTGAATGAAATTATAGTTGTATTTTTCTATTTAAACAAAGAATAAAGAAAAGTAAATAGGGAGAAGTGGGAGGGAAGGAAAGAGAGGAGAAAAGTGGGGTCCACAAAGGTATTTTGTTAAGAATTTTGAGAGGAGGGTATTTTGTTCTATGTTTTGTAAAAAAGAGGGCACAATGTAAAATATCTCTATTTAATTGTCTTTCGGATTCAAATTCACTTTGACCTACATCTGATATGATATATATACACAAGTGAGAAATTCAACCAAATCTTACAAAAAAAAAAAAATTTGGACCGAATTGCCAATTCGGTCCGGAATAAAAAAAACTCTGGACCGAATTGGCAATGCGGTCCCTAGCCATTACACAAATATTCTATGAAAATTTATGAAATCAACATGGACTGAATTGCCAATTCGTTTCAAAAAAAAAAATATCAAGCGGACCGAATTAACAGTTCGGTTCTTATAGTTTTTGTAAAAAAAAAATAATCATGTTAGTTTGGTAAAAAAAACAATTTTAATTATGTTTTTTACAAAAAAAATCGTTGCCACCGCTAGTCTAAATATCTTTGGCATATGTGTCCAGCAATCATATTTAATATATGAAAAGAATCTATTGGCTACCAACTTATTTTAATAATACGGGCAACTACTTATTAAAATAATATTGGCAACTCATGTCAAACTTAATTTTATCAAAGCCAAAAACAATTATTAGGTTTAAAATTTGATGCAAATTGAGAATTATTATGTAGTATTCAAATATGAATAAAAAAATATACGGTGAGTACTTAGTATACAAAATCGTTCAATGGATTAAAGATATATCTATTTTCAAAGTGCACTAAAATTTTATATATGGCGCATGTAAAGAGTAAAATTATGGTGTTTTTCTTAACTCCAAACATATTAGATTGGCTTTAAATGATAATCTAATACGTTAAAACCGACCTACTTCATGAATAGTGTGTTTGTGTAAAATTTATAATTTTTTCAATTAATTTAGTTAAATCAGGCAATAAAAAAATGATGAAAATTGAATGATATAAATCTTCTTTTTTTACCGCTTGATTTATATTGAATTAATTTGAAAATATATAAATTTGTATCTAACTTATTCAATAATTTGGATTTGTCATTTAAAATTAATATGATAGATTTTGAAGTTAATTGTCAGAATTTGATAAGGTTTCTACTCGTATGTAAATCATACAATATATATGTTGAATATTATATTAATGTTAATTTGGAGAAGTACTGAGACAATAGCAAAATTTATTACTGACTACTTAAATTGTGAAAGATCATAAAATTACGGACTGAGTGTAATAGAAGCTCGTCTTTCTAGGGAGAGAAACACATTCAATTTTTAAAAATAATATCTAAAATATGTTGAGTTGTGTCGGCATTTAATAATAAAAAAATTATGAAAGCTCATTAAATAGTTGAAATTGATTAATCAATATGTTCGACAAGACAAAAACTGTCAGTTTAGTCACTTACAACATAGTATAATATATTAGCCAAATGTAAGGAATTTTTTTTATAAACCATAATTAAAAAAAAATATTTTTACGAAATCAACATGATTATTTTTTTTTACAAAAATCATAAGAATCGAAATGCCAGTTCGGTCCAATATTTTTTTTTTATTCCGGACCGCAATGCCATTTCGGTCTGGTCCCTTTTTAGATTTTCTGTGGCGGCTCATATAAAAACTTGTGAAACTAGTACCACAGAAAATCTAAAAAGGGGACCAGACCGAAATGCCATTCCGGTCCGGAATAAAAAAAAATAGCGGACCGAAATGGTATTTCGATTCTTATGGTTTTTGAAAAAAAAAAAATAATCACGTTGGTTTCGTAAAAAAAAAAATTTAATTATGATTTATAAAATATTCAAATGTAACGTAGCTTAGCTAAGGCATTGATTTTCCCATCTCAATTATTGCTTTGATTTCATCAAATAAAAAATCATTACATCTTTTTGTTCTTGGGTTATAAATAATGTGCATGTGCGCAACAAATTTTCTTGTGTTTGTTAAACAAAAAGGGAAGTTCAAGGGCAGATATAAGTCCAGGTTCTATGTGGCGAGGACAAACCACACTTTAGTGTAAAAAGGTGTCCGGATTAGAGACTACCATGTGTCTATCTGAGCCTCTTTTTTTTTTTGGCCATATTGCATATATTTTGTTTTCTCATTTTTATTAGGCAAGTAAAATATACCATGAATGTAAATTCTTTTATAACGACTATTACGAACTATAACAATGTTATATGACTATGTCATTGGTTACAAGACAATACCAACGGTACCGATGAAGATCTTTTATACAGTCTAACTTTGTATTTAAGCAGCATTGGACTTTTTTTTGAGACAAAAAGCATGTCTTCGTAAAATTAAAGTTTTGATTGAGAAACTTTTAAAAAATAAAAACTTTCTCATATTTTTTTAATAAATTGTAATAATATTAATATGCTCATATTTTAAAAATAATTGTAAAACAATTCTGGCGCAATTTAATATGACAGTTTTTGTCTCAGCCTTTGCATGAAAAAAAAAAATGTCTACAATGAATCTGATATGGAATGGTGACAAATCAAGGTAAGCAGCAGCATTTAATTGGAGATACAGGTTAGTGAATTCTTGTGATCTAGACGGGAGGAGGCAGTGCTGGGTCAGGAACTCAGGATGGGCAAATATTTACGATTGGATATAATTAGTCATTATTTTATAAATTAAGTATATAGTATTATAATATTTTATATATATCAGTATAATTTTAGAGACATATTATATATCATCCATGGTAGTACAGATTATGTGGTTGTCCTCTATAGAATTCATGATTCATTGATAATACTGAGAAAATGATAGTGTAGAGACTTCAGTTAGCTAGCCTACTAGTAGAAAAATCCACCGTAATTTTGTGTTCTAATATACTCTACATTTTTCATTTTTGTTTTTAAAGTTCGAACAATCGATCTGAACCGCTCAACATGATCTTCATAATAAAATATTTTTGGAGACAAAATTTTATATTTTTAAAAATTTTTTTACTATTTTTTTACATAGGTACAATATCACTTTTTCGGATGGTTCAGAATCTCCTTAAAACAGTGATTTTGTATCTATTTAAAAAATAGTAAAAAAATTCTAAAAAATATAAAACTTGGTCTCCAATTATATTTTATTATGAAGATCATGTTGAGCGGTTCGAAACGACTGTTCGGACATTAAAAACAGAGATAAAAGATGTGGAACATATCAGAGCACAAAATCATGATGCATTTGAACCCTCCTCTTGTTCCATTGACTCGTTCAGAAACACATTTTTTTATTAAATTTTAACTTGTGCTAAAAAGTCATGATTGATTTCTTTAATTCATGAATAGAAAGTAAGAAGATTTAATTACCCCCACAAAATGTTGTTTAGGGTTGATTAATGGCCTTGCTTACATTAAAAATTAGGCCTGAGAGGGGATCGTACAACCCTAAAAAAAGGGGTCATGAAGTCCTGACAATAATAAATAGTCTTTTGTCGACTACGGAGCGTTATGGTAAGTTTTGTCAAAATATTGTTGTAGCCTGTAGTGTGATTGGTAAAAAAAATTGTAGTTGGTGGATCGCTATCGTTTAATTCTCAATTTATCATAAGTGGGTTCAAATTTGATTTAACTCGGCTTGTGCTGACTCGCCACATGTAAGAAGAAGACAATTTTTTTAGTGACTCTTTCACAATTTCTTTTTTTCCATTATGAGAAGATGGAATTATTATTTGTTATAAAGATTGGAGTAAACCATCTAATTATTTAATATTCATAAAGAATTGTTACTTACGGATTTCGAACTACGACTTCTCACACAGAGAGCTAGAATGAAAATCGTTGTTAGAAGAAGAATTTTGTTTTCGCGTCGGCTTCCAAATTCAAATTAACGAAAAAATTTAAACTATACACAGCTCACAGCACAAAGGAACTCATTTGCAATCCTAGCTACACGCATATTATATTTTAATTTAGTGCAAGACAATCAAACTAGATCCATTTGTGTCATAGTTGTGAGTTGTGAGTAGGGATGGCAACAAGCTGCTAAAGAGTGAATTAGGTCTCACTCGTAATCAGCTTGTTTATGAATCAAGTTGAGTGAGTGAGTTTGGATTTTAGGTTCCGAGCTGAAACTGCTGCTCAAGACTGACTCGTGGCTTGTCCGAGCGAGCCGAATTGGCTTGTTACCAGCTTGACAGATTTATAAATTTATATATTTTCTTTCCTACTATATCTTAAATTTTTATAGCACATCTTATCAATTATGGCTTAAACAAAATAACATTTATATGACTAATTATTGAGAAATACTCTTAATTCAGGTACAACTAAGCAAATCAATAAATTAAGTTTGCAGCTAAATTCATACATACAAAAATATTAAATTCTTAAAATTCATACAAACATAGTTCGCAGAATAAATTCATGCATACCAAATCAAACAAATTCGTAGAAATTAACTTTGTTGCTTATAATTAATTCACACATATTCCATACAAAATTACCAATCAACTTAAGTACATATATATTCCAAAGTGCAATTACCATAACTTAACATTCATAGACCATAGTATCCGATTAAACTATTAAACTACGTATATTAAATAGCTCGTTCGTTAATGATCGAGCTGGCTCTTGCTGAGCCAGACCAAACTCAAACTCATTAATTCTTGCTCGAGTCTGTGGCGAGCGAGCTAATTTTAGCTTGGTCCACTAATGAACGAGTTGCTACCGATTGAGTCACGGGCTGATACCAAACGGGTCACGAGCCACAAGCTTTTTGGCCAGCCCTAGTTGTGAGTTGTGACAGAGGGAGTGGAACCCAGATAAAACAATTAAAGTTGCTTGTAACATACCTAGCTAGAGTAATGAAATTTTTTATCTATAGAAATTATTAAATTCAGATGTATGAAAATAGAAAGAGTATCTGGTTTTCAATAATTATAGAAAGATTTGACTCATTGAGTCCGATCTAAAAATTCGGATCAGACTCAATGGTCCAGATGTTTCATTTTCTTTTTTAAATTAGGTACTGATGGGAAAATCTGGAATATGACTGCCACAGAAAATCAAGAATTGGATCTGCCTCATTGGGTCTGATCCAAGTTTTTTTTTTAATTCCACAAAAACTGTGTTAATGACCGAATTTAAAAAAAAAAATTGAATCTGACTCAATGAGTCTGATCCACTTCTGACTTGATTAAATGTGGCACCCATATTCTCCTTTTCTACCGATTAAAAAAGAAAAGAAAATAACAGTGGATCTGAACCATTGAGTTCAATCTGAATTTTCAGATTGGACTCAATGAGTCATATCTTTCTATAATTGCTAGAAACAAGATACTTTTTCTATTTCCGTACGTCTCAATTTAATAATTTCTATAGATAAAATATTTCCTTAGATTAACGATGCCAAGTGGAGAAAACATATGTAGTTAAAAAGTACTATCTTAGTTGAATTTGCTCAAAAAGATAGATCTAGATAAATATATTGTACTAATTTAGAATTTTTGTTTTTATTAAATTTAGTTAAGGGGTATTCAGTTAGCTAACTTACCGAAAAAAATAGTAGTATTTTATGAATTAGTATAAATTTTGTCGTCGGATCACAAGTGACGAATGTAAATAATAATATTTACGAATTAATATAAAAAAAATAGAGAATGGTGCGCATGTTAATTTTTAAGTTGAATCTTGAAATTAAAAATTTATCACATGACCTTGTTAAACAAAAGTATGCAAAATGAAAAGACAAACAAACTTATCAATATATTTGTTGACGGCACTTCGCCACCAGCCATAAAAAAAAAAAAAAAGACAAACAAAACTTATTTCTAGCAATTGGTGGTCTTATACTCTTATTAGACCACTTATAGCTATAATTAAAAAAAGGAAGGAAATTAAAACAGCAAAGTATATGAAACAACGACCTTTGAGATCACACAAGATGGATGCCACCACTAATCTAAATATCTGTCGTGTATGTCCAGGAGTCATATTTAATATATGAAAAGGATGTATTGGCTATCAACTTATTTTAATAATATTGACAATTCTACTTATAAAAATAATATTGGCAATTATGTCAAACTTAATTTTATCAAAGCCAAAAAGAATTATTTGATTTTAAATTGATGAAATTGAAAATTATTTTGTAAATAATCAAATATCATATAACAATGTACCATTATAGTATACAAAATCGTTCAGTGAATTAAACCATATTTATTTTCAAAGTGCACTAAATTTTATACATGCCGTATGTAAATCATACAATGTATATGTTGAATATTATTTTTAATTTAGACGAGTGATGTAACAATAGCAAAATTAGTTACAACAACTAATTAAATTCTGAAAGATAAAAAATAGTTGGATTAATTACTTGTACTATTATTTCCTTTTTCTTCTTAATTAATCAATATGTTGGACAAGACAAAAACGGTCAGTTTAGCCACTTGTAACATAGTACAATTTATTAGCCAAATAGGGTAGTCAGTACATAGATTCCCCATCTCAATTATTGCTTTGTTTCATAAAATCAGAAAACATTACATCTTTTTGTTCTTGGGTATAAATAATGAGCATGTGCGCAACAAATTTTCTCGTGATAGTTAAACAAAAAGGAAAGTTGGGAGTGCAGATATAAGTACAGATTCTATGTGGCGAGGACAGTAACAAGGGGTTCAGTCTGAGGCTATGAGCCTTTTTTTGGTCACATACATTCCATATTGTATATATTTATTTTTATTAGACAAGAAAAAAATATTATGAATGTAAAATCAATAAGAATTTTTAATTATTTTATAACGAGTATTAGGAACTATAAAAGTAGTATAGTTACAGCATTGATTACAAGACCACCAACGGCATGGATCAAGATATTTTTTTTACTACTTAACACTTTACGGTTTAGATTTGTTTTCTAATATTTACCTACAGTCTAGCTTTGTATTAAACGATATTGGATTTTTTTTTTGGTGGCAAAAGGCATGCTTTCGTAAGATTGAAGCTTTCTTGTGGCACTTATCATAACGATAGTTAACTCCTAAATTAAAAAAAAAATTATTGTGGTATTTCAGAACTTGAACTGAAGTACTTGTTATCCGACCGAATTTTTTAGTTACCATTTCAAAGAAAAAAATAGCCGGAATTGAAATAAGTTTTAAAATCTAATATTATCAGATACACATATAATATTATAAAATATATGCACACCATTAAAAAATGACACACATATTATTTGCGCACCACTCAGGAACTTAATCATGTATGTGTGCTACAAGAGTGCCACATTGTCACGATTTAGGTAGTGCACAGATAATATCTGTGCAAATGGTAATATTGATTTTTTTTTTCCAAATCCATGTCATACGCCTTCTATTATTTTGTTTTTATATGGTAACGAAATAATTTCTGGTTATCCGCTATAACTAAAATTTTGTGTAAATAAAATTAAAGCTTTCTTGTGATACTCCGGAACCGGATCATTTTTATAAATAAATAACCTTACTGATTTTCTAATTCTAATTATTGAACTTGTCTCTCTTTGATTCAGATTTTTTTTTAAAAAATAACAGCTTTTACTATTTTTTTGAAAAAAAGTTGTAATAATATACTCATATTTTAAAATAATTATAAAAATCATGTCGCAATGTGACTATTTTGGCTCAGTCTTTGCATGAAACAAAATGATCTCTACAAAGAATCTGATAATGGTGACCAATAAAGGTAAGCAGCAGCACTTAATTGGAGATCAAGGTTCATTTTGGATTAATCTTTGAAGTAAGGAGAAGGCACAAGTGAGTGGGTGATCCTCTCTGAGTGTGTGAGGTAATCATTTCCATATATATAAAAGATGAATTTTGTAGTTTGAGTAGTGTTATAATGTTATATGTGTTAGTTGAATCATGTGCTATTGTTCATTTGTTCTGATAATGATAATAGAAATATTTGTCGTCTGTCAAATTTAACACCGAGCAATTTATAGACTCAATCATTACGACATCAGACTAAATTGCAGGATCTCTATTGTTTCAAATCTAATTTTTCATTTTTTTTAAATGCATGAATTTCAATAAAAATTATTTTTTTATACACAAATTTCAAAACAAATAAAAGATTGAATTTGAAATACTAGAATCGCCTGCAATTCCTTTGAATCAGAGCAGATTTATTTCCAAATGGTAGTACAGACTCTGCAGTCATGATGTCAAAAAAAGTAGTCTGGTCATCGAAAAGTTGGCTATTCGGTATTTGTCTGAGGCTCTGAGCAACGAGGGCCATTTTATTTTATCATTTCAGTTCTATCACAAGTGTTCCTTGGGCTCGTTCGGAAACACAATCTTTACTAAATTTTAAATTATACGCTAAAAAACCTCACATTTGCTTTCTCTTAATTCATGAACAGAAACTAAGAAGACTCCAATTTCCCACAAAATGTTGCTCAGGGTTGATTGAAGGCCTTGCTTACGTTCGAAATTGGGCCTAAAAGGGAATCTCACAACCTTAAAAAAGAAAGGGTGAAGTTTGCTAATATTCTTTGGTCTAGAGTTAGAGCGGAACTTAAAATCTATACGCACTTAATTCACATAAATCTCGATACTTGACGAACGGTTCTAACATATCGGACCGAATATGACCCATTGCCTACGAGATAGGAGTGAAAACGGATCAAATATGGAGCTAACAGTGGTAAATTTATATTCGTATCCGTTTTTATTTTTCGGATACAGATACAGATACGGATTGAATTAAATATTTATAAAAAATATTATATTTCTTACTATTTGAATATGAAAATTAAAATATAACATCATATCTGTGTGTGTGTATATAGTGGCTAATATCAAAACGTTTGCACTAAGGTCCTCGTACAACCAAGTCGTTTTTGGATTTTCAAAGTCTCAACGGTCGATCTAAACCGTTAGATGTGATCTCTATATTAAAATCTGATTGGAGACCAAATTTTATATTTTTTGGGAATTTTTTTACTATTTATTAAGCCACTTTGAAAATTACTGATCACATGGTCCAGAATTTGGTTGCACTGTTTTTACTGTTCACCTGGATCAATAATTTTCAAAGTGGCTTAATAAATAGTAAAAAAATTCCAAAAAAAATGTAAAATTTGGTCTCAAGCAAATTTTAATATAGATTGAACATCTAACGGTTTAGATCGACTGTTGGACTTTGAAAATCCGGAAAACGACTTGGTTGCACGAGGGCCTCAGTGCAAACATTTTGATATTAGCCACTCACTATATATATATATATATATACATATATATACACACACACACGGATATTCAAATTCGAATATTTGTTATCTAATTTTTTAATTCGTTTAAATACGAATTGAATATGAATCGGATATTATCCGCTCCTTTTTCGCCACTACCAGAGGACCATTCGGATTCTCTTTACACTGTGATCGGAATGGCTACGCGATTTCTCAAACGCGAAATGGAAAAGGAATTCATGTCGAGTTCGTGATCGGAAGCGAAGATCAAAGGCAGCGAGAATCGATTCGGCAGGATTTGAGAAGAAAAAAGTCCCTCAACTAAATCGCGTGAAAAGTGGTGGTATTTGGCGAGAATCGAATTCAGCAAGTGCTAAGACGCAATAACCCTCCGTCTTCTTCTCCTTCGTAGTACTTCCGTCTTCTTCTCTTTCAATGACAGCTTTTGTAAATTAAGTGAAAACTTTGACTTTTTTGCTACTTTAAAAACTGAATTCTCTCTCTATGCTTGAAGCTTCCGATCAATAAAATTCAATTATGTATCATCTCTTTTCATCTCTTTTCTATTGAATTGAACTCAATTTTAATGTTGAATTGTTCCGATCACAGCCTTAGTCTATGAAGCGTTATGATTTGTTTTGTCAAATTACTTTTGCATGTACTATGAGACATTCTAACTAGCCAGACACATGTGTGTCGTAGTTATTAATTGTAAGTTGTGACAGGACGGAGTGAGTCCAGAAACAATAATTAAATTTGCTTACAAGAGAACATGCACCAATTGCAAGTGGAGAAAACATATGTACTTAGAATGTACAATCATACTAAGTTGGATTTGCCAAAAAAGCTAGATCTAGTCATCTAGAGAAGTATCTCTTGTACTAATTTAACAATATTGTTTTTCTGAATTCGTATTCTCTACATTAACTCTAAAGAGAATCTCTGGAGTTAACGAGAAAACCACTCTGAAACTGACGGGGTCTGTATCTCCAACGAAAGGTTCTACTCCTTTATTTACCACTGCTACCCCAACTATTTGTGCTTGGACTCGGGAAAGTCTATTGCCCGGGTGGTATATTGTAACTCCCATTTGCTATTACAGCCCAACAGAGCGCCTCCGATCTCTGATCTATTTTAAAATTCGTGCAGATTAGATTCGCACTAATATTAAAAGACTCCCTATGTTATAGGCAGCAGCCGGATTGTCTCCGTTTAAAATCAGACGGTTGAGATTCATTAACTCAAAATATTTCCTTTTGAGTTAATGTAGAGGATACCACGTTCTGTTTTCCTTCAGTTTAGTTTATGGGTATTCAATTTGCAAGATTACCGAATTAATATATTTTTATTCCTAATATTAATTAGCTAGTAGTAGAAAGGACGGAGTCAAGATATGAGATTGAAAGGTTAAATAAATAAATATTTTGTAATTTCACATACGAGGAATACAATTAAATAGTATTAATTATTGCAAAAATTTTTTTTTTTTTTTGAGTAAGAATTATTGCAAAAAATTTGAAAATAATAATGTATAAAAAAAAACTTGACTCCTTTCTCATGCTTCTCTCCGCCTCTGAGTTGTGGGTCACCACTCACCAGATGTGATGTTCACAAACAAAAAATAGCAATTTACAAAGTTATATAATATTTGTCATCTGACAAGTGACAATACAAAGAAAATGTAGTGCGGATAGCCGGATACATGTTACAGTCTTACAGCCATGGGTCATCTTTTCAGAAAGTAATAAATGATGAAACAGATTTCACAACATAGAAAACTCAGGCTACTTTACTCAAAAAAAAAGTTGGTCCAAATAATGTGCTGCTTTAGGTCCCATCTTGCTTGGAGTTTGGATGCAGGAGTCTGTATCCCTGGTTATTAAAATTTAAAAGTCGTGAAACGCACCATTTTTTTACTTTTAGAAAAGAATTAAATATTTTTAGTATCATCTAAAAGAAGGCGATTTTTTTTAACAGCATGGAAGGACTTGCATTAAATCTGCAGTTCCTTGACATGACCCGACGTTGTATGGCGGCCATGTAGTTTACCGTCATTTCTAAAGAATTATATATCAGTTGCAGTTCCTTCAAGATATTTAGGGCCTGTTCAGGCATAGTACTGTGTCCATGGGAAAAAAAAAATTGAATATGATTGAATTTTTTTTTTTCTCACGCACACAATAAAATTTAGTTCAAATATCGTGTCCATTTCCATTTCCCACTGTGCGCCGAACAAGCTCTTATTTTGGAAGAGATAGAAAATCGCGCGGCACAAAAAACAAATAGCAAACAAACCAAATTAAAATTATTTTCTTTATGAATAGAATTTGATATAGCTGCTAAATGTGCGGCGCTATGACACGCTAAGAAATTGTAACAGATGTGTGATTTCTTATTGAATTTCTAAAAATATTTGGTGAGGTTTCTATTAAGCTATGTTGCGCGGATACGTCGGTTTAGGTACCGTATCGGTATCGGACACGTATCGGATATCCAGGGTGAATCTACATATAATTGACCCCATTCATTTTGAATTTTTTTTTATTTATACCTTATTTTAATATAGTTTAAAGTAAAATATTATGGATAGTGTGTCGTAGTAGGAAAATTTTATATGCTTGACCTCTATTCACGTTTGACTCTCATAGTCTGAAAGTCTAGCTCCGCCCCTGCGGATATCGATACGCGTCTAATACGGCACCGATACGTATCCGATACGCCAGCTAGCGTACTGCCTAGGTGGCGTATCCTTACTCGGCCGATACGGTTGCCGATACTCCGTTGAAACTCACGGATATGTTGGGATACGTGTGGATACGGTGAACCGCGCCTGCGAACCACGCCCGCGAACCGCGCCCTCGCCTGTGAGCTGCGCCTACACCAGGGAAAATGAACTTTTTTTTTCTGCCTCACACGTGAATTGAACTGGGGATTCCTGTTGAGGGGTCAAAACCTTTAACCACTACACCAAATTTTCATTTGTGATATATTCTAGTAACTATAGTATTTAATATATTCTTATGTTATACCTTTAATTTTTTATACAAATTTAATTTAAGTTATGATTATCTAAATATAATATATAAAATAATAAAAAATAATATATATAATAGACGTATCGTATTTTAAATTTTTGAAAATTATCGTATCCGTATCCGTATCGTATCCGATACGATACCGTATCCGTATCCTGCAACAAAGCTTTTAAGTCATCGATAAAAATCTAACAGCCTTTTATTTTTAATATTTTTTTTCTACAATCAAATCTGTGAAATGCAACTTATGTGTCCGAGGCCTGTTGGCTGTTGCCTTTTCAATAAATCCAAGGTCCAGTTGGCATAAGTCTTTTCATGGTTGCATGATGTGCAAACAAAAGGCTGATTTAGAGATTGGCATATCTTGCAAATAATACATGTACAGATGAGGACCATTGCATGTTTCTTCAATTGATGGTCCCAGATCTAACCTAGCTTGGTTCAAAGGATATAGGAAAAAAAATCTAGGTATCAATTATATTATTTTACTGAATATTCTTGTTTTGAAGAAAATTATGAAGCAATTATGGATCTTCAGACTAGGGGAAATTACAAGATGGCCCTTGCCAGACTGAGAAAAAGTTTCATTATTAAAGTCGGCATGTATTCAACTCATGTGTTGGTCATGTAATGTGACTTGCATGTTGTGTTTATTCGTATACTGTGGTTATTATTCAGAAAAAGAATAACATGACATGGCACAGTACATGAACCAACCTAATTACAATACGAGACACGACACGAAATATCACGTGACAAGACATCATGACTATACATGATCAAACACACTTATACTTTATGTCATTATTTATTCCAAACAAGGACAATACATTCATTTTTTTGCACATAAATTTATTTTACAACATTATTTCTTTATTTTACAATTATTGTCATATTGTCGGTATTTTTTTCTTCCATAAACAAACTTAAAATAAAATAAAATAGTTAAACATGATCACACGTAATCAAATATGATCATACATGACCGGTCACAATGTGGCCATTTTCTATGATTTTGTCGTACTGTGATTAAGTCAAATTTTCACGCGCTGTGGTAGGATCACTTCTCGCGATTTTGATAATAATATTAAACTTAAATAATTTGAACCTGATTAATAATATTCACGACACATGATCCAAGTCACGATGTGACTAGCCACAAGACGACGCGAATTTACCTCTCAATATGTACTTTTTGCAAGGATAATGTAAAATCCCGAAGTAAATATCCATATATGTAAGGTGATTTTATAAATCTGAGTTCGGTTACTACTGCTTGTGTAGGTGTTAAAACTATTTGGTTTTAATATTACGTGGTTGGACTTTATCTTTTTTTTTTTTTGAGGTGAAAGCCCTTGGGCATTTGCATTAAATTAAAAAGGAACTCATAATAGTCTTACATATTACAACTACTGATATCCCCACTCGTATCGAATTAAATTGGAAAATTGCAGTGACTAAATTTTACTTCTAAAAAAGAGAAAAAGAATAAATGCAGTGATTGAGCTCTATTTCTAAGAAAGAAAAAAGATCAGCACTACGATTAGTTAAAACAACATATCTCATCTGATTAATAGTGCTCTACTAGCATCTTAATAGGTAAACAAACTGGTGTCCAATACTCGCTCAACTTGTGACAACCATTGCGTCTCTTGGATCTGACTGGTAGCATTTGCCTCCTGCTTCCTTCTAGCCCAATTTGTTTGTTTGTGAAGGCCCCGTACCGCTTCTCTTCCCATGTACCGGATTGACCCGCTCTTCCATTGATTGTAGTAATCTGATACACCTTGCCACCGGCTCCATTGCACCCCAGGAACTTAGGCCCTCCAAACTTTTACAGTTGACATGCTTGACTAAGGTTTGACAATCTGAAATTATCAGCACCTTTTCAATGCACTCGAACAGTTGGGGCCTCTGACAGTTTACCAGAGTGAATTGGAGTGCCATTGCCTCCGCCATCAGTGGATCATGTGTTGTGATAGGCTCTATTTTTGCATACCAAAAATGCCCATGCTGATCAGATGCCACCATTCCCCAGCTTGTCTTTTCTGTATTGTCCCACGATGCATCCGTTATCATTACCGTATGGTTCTCTAGGATAGACTACTTTTCAGTGGTTCGTATACTCCCTTGTCTTTGATCCGGTATTCTTGTCATTTGTGAGATCTCCATCAGTTTTGCATGCTTGATTGTTCATGTGGTGATATTTTCTTAGCTTCAAACACCTCCGCAATTCGTGCCTTCCAGATACACCACATAAGTTACACATTACTAAAATGGAGTTCTCATCTATGTTGGCTGTCAAGTCTAGCAGTGCTTATGTGAAGTCCATATGGATATGACCAGCACACAACGCTAATTCAGACCCGAACCATGTTACCTTTGATCTATCGCAAAAGAAAAGCATATGAGTTAGGAACTCATTTTTTGTACCGCATCTGGGACATAATGGAGTGATTGCCTATATTCTTCTATGTAGCTCAGCTACTGTAGGCAAGCCTTCGTGAACTGCCTTTCACAGAAAAAACCGCACTCTTGGAATTAACCCCTTCCACGCCCAAATTGAGGCCAAGCCTTGATTTTGTTTTCATGTATTGTACCGGTACGCTCTCTTGTCTTGCAAGTACATTGTACCCCTCCTTAGTTGTATACGCACCACTTTTGCCCCTCTTCCATATCAACCTGTCTTAGATCATCAACATCTCCTCTGGCTTCCTAGCTGATTGAATAATGGCTTATTCAGCCTGCGGACCCAACACATCCCTGATTAGGTGGCTCTTCCATGTACCAGATTGACTATCGAATATCAGCCACTGTCAGGTTCATTCTTACCATTGACAATCCCCTTTGCAATTCCCAACTTGTGTACCAAGGCTCGTTTAAGCCGCAATTGTAATTGATCCCTAATCAGAGGCCTTAGGTTCTGAATTGCCCGCCATAATGGGCTTGAGTTTCTCATACCCTTTACTGCCAAAAAGCTTCCTCTAGGGAAGTATTTGGCTTTCATTATCGACACCCATACCTTATCTACTCCTGATGCGATCTGCTATACAATTTTCATCAACAGTGCTTGGTTGAATATCCGGAAGTTCGAAATACCTAGCCCCCAATCCTCCACATCTATACAAAACTTGTGCCATGCAATCAAAGAAAGATATTTGTCCGAACCAGTCTTTCCCCACATGAACTTTCAAGCAATTTAGGTCATCTGATTGATTGTTCTTGTTGGGATGGCTGCCACTGTCATAAAGTAAACCGGCAAAGAGATTAGAACTGACTTTAGAAGCGCAACCCTCCCCGCAAAGGACAACATGCCTATCTGCCACCCTGCTAGCTTTGAATACATCATTTTTATCAAAAGACCATGTGTCCGATCTTGTCGTCGTCCTTCATTACTGATAAAGACCCCTATGTAATTTTCCGCATCTTCAGCCGGTGTTGCTCTCAGTTCTGTGAGTATGGCTATTCGACAATCTACCTCACATCTGTTACTAAACCATATTTTTAACTTCTCAGAGTTAACTCTCAACCCCGACACGCTAGCAAAGGTCTCAAACACATGTTGCAGGCTTATGACCTCCTCAATTTTTGCAAGACCGGCCACCATCAAGTGATCTGCGTATAGCACATGTGTGATTGGTGGGGCCGATCGTGCTAATTGGATGCCTTTGATATATCCTTGTTGTACCTACACATGAAACAACTTTGTTAGAAACTCCATTGCTAGGATGAAGAGGTACGACGAGAGTGGACAACCTTGTCGAAGGCCCCGAGTTGGCGATGTGAACCCCTGTCCACTTTCATTTATGAGCACCGTAACCCGACTTGATCTCAAGCACGAGGCTAGAAGGTCCAGAATTCTAGTTGGTATGTTGATTGCCTTCAATGATCTAAATAGAAAAGGCCATTGCACGGTATTAAATGCCTTGCCGATGTCCGCCTTAAGAAGAAATGCCTCCTCCGTGTAACCCCTCGATTGGAACGAGTGTAAAATTTCTCTCACTAGAATGGTATTATCGGCAATGTTCATATTATTTATGAATGTTGTTTGGTTATTGGAGACAACAGTGTTTATGTGGGGCTACAATCTGTTGGCTATGAGTTTCATGAGCAATTGGTACACAATGTTTCCAATTGTGATCTGGCGGTAGTCCTTCGGTGTCTTTGGTTCCTCACATTTGGGTATAAGAATGATTTGGCTTTTCAGCCATTGGGTTGGTGGCTTGGATGTGATGAACACTTCCTGTATCGCCTTTGTTAGTTCTTTCGCAATTAGTGGCTAATGGTTTCGTAGAAAGCGAGCCTTTATGCCATCGGGGCCTATCTGGAATAGGGTAGCTTTAATTTCCTCCTCTGTTGGTGCTTTGGATAGTGCAACATGGTTCACATCTAGAATTTGCCTTACATCCGCCCTTGGAAATTGTTGAAAGAAAGCCTCTGTTTGGCTTGCATCAACCTCTTGGCCACCACAGTAAAGGTCCTTATAATATTGAACAAAAGTTCTTCTTATTTGGACCTCATCAGTAGCAAATGAACCAACCTCTCTTTGGATATGCGAAATTAGGTTTACCCTCCTTCTCATTGTTGCAATCGTGTGATAAAAGGACGTCTTTCGATCTCCGAGGTAGAAAATACGGCATTCCTTCAATATCCGTACCAAAGCAGGTCGGACGGTCCGGATCTAACTCAAAATTTGAATTACCATAGCTGATATGAATTTGAGGGGCTGAAGCTGTCGCTGGCCTGTTTTTTCCTTGATTCGGTCCAGAACTACTTCGGCCTGCTACCTGTTCGGCCCAGATATATTTGGGCTGATCAACTATCACTCTCTTCTCTTTTGGGCCGTTCTAGCATCTTCACTGTTAACAATATCATTTTTCCTCAAGTGTTAACAGGTTACTCTGTATAATAGGGAACAACTATAAGAGGCAAAAATTGAAGTATCTTTGCAACTAGAATTGTTCAGCATATCGTTGATTTAGGAGGGGACAGAACCTATCATCCGTTAGATTTTGTGCTGAATATTGTCTGAATAGAAAATAGTATGATCGGAATTCGTATTTGAACTATGAGAACCTCAGAATTGTTACATTTTAGAAAGGTTTAGGCATTTGACCATTCGAATTTGAAGTTCAAATAGAATATTTTATTATGAAGAGAACCTACCTTTGCTCCCATAGCGAAGGTAATACTCTGTGTGTGAAACTGTGGGAGATCACAGGTTCAAAACTCAAATAGATATTTCCTGTAGATATTAAAACATTTGACTGATCCGTTAGAATGTTCTTGTCAATTATAATAGATTTAGTTCCCAACAAATCCCAGCTAGAGCAAAAAATAAGACTCATGCAAGGGTCCACACATGACGTGTCTGAGTCAAAATTCGCGGCATACTATATTTTTTTATTGAGAGAATTAGTTTTGAATTTAGTGTTTAAAGAAAATATTCTGTGTAGAATGTTTCACGTTCGAAATCCGAAATAATCTTTTTTAAATTAATAAATAAGCAGTTTGATCCTATACGTCAAACAATATTTTTTATTGATAAAAAATATATAAAATACACACAATCCGTTGAGATTCGGATAATTATACTTTTAAATTAATAAATAAGTTTTTCAGAGTCCCTCACGTTACTAAACAACTTGACTGGTTCAATTCTTACAGCAGCATTTTATTACACTGTTCTTACGTACGCAAATATTAGTGGGACAAGTATCCTCTCCAATAATGTAAAAAATTCTCTTCACTTTACGGTTTGAGATTTTCCAGCCGCTTCAGTATTATTGGGCTTTGAGATTCGTGCCAAGTTAAAAAAACGGTCCAGATCCTGTAATTGTAAATTGTTCCCTATTACGGTACCGGGGAGGATCTGAATTCATATTAGTGTAGGTTTGGACAATTATATACTGTATCAAGGTTCAAATCTTCCATAAAAATTTACGGTTGATGTCCTGTTTCCGAGCACAGGGAAGACAAGCGCTAAATTCTACGCTGGAGAAGTAAAACACTCCAATGTTTCCAAATGTACAACTATCATAAAATGATGCCAATTCATTTTATCTATTTATATCTGGCAAAATAAGATAAAAGGGACGCATAACATTTTTGATAAACAATATCTAATTATTCATTAGAAAATTACAATACAAAATAGAGCTAGTAAAAAGAATTTTTTGCTTCCGTCATATCTTTCACAAACTTTTCAATTGCAGTTTTTTAGTAAATACATTAAAAAGTTAGCCCATTAGTTGGGATTTGTAAAGAATTAGCTTTTGATGCCCAAAACAAGAAAAGGATGTGGAATGAAATCAGATCCAGATCTAATCAGTCCTGGTCCAATTGAGAGCTAAATCCCGGAATCCACCAGAGATAACCCAAAGAAAAACCTGGGCCTATATTCTTATAAAATTAACAAATCAATGGCCATAATCTCATGGGCCTGAATTTTAGTATCGTTCAGGCGGTGTAACTCTTAAAATATTTGCATGTGGGATATGTCCATTTTTATAGAGGAAAATAATGACGGTCTTTATTTATTTTTGAAAATATAAAAAAATATGTATATTTTCAATGAGGAGAGTTCAAATGACTCTAACTTTTGTATCTCTATCATACTTTCATTTTTAAAAACTTTTATAATTCAAAATTTAAAACTTGAAAGTCAAAATAAAACTGTTTGATATGATATACATCATTTTATCTATGCACATGTAAAAAATTGTGGCATTTTAACTTTGTTTTAGTTGTCATCAAGAATTTGTAAAAATGTACTAATGTGGATAATTTCTAAATGTTGATTTTTTAACTTACTGATTCACATAAAAATAAAATCTAAATGTGATAATTTTTTATGAGCACATAGAGAAAAGAACATAGATCACATCTAACGGTTTTATTGTGACGTTTATGTTTTTAAATTTTGAGGTATTAATATTTAAAAAAGAGAGGTATGATCGAGGCACAAAAATAGAGGCATTTAAACCCTCTCCATTTTAAATTTATTAACAAAATATTCATCTGGGATTCAAATTTATACCATGCCATACTCTCTTTCCTAGCTCTATCTGGATTGGAAATAAAAGCAGGTTGTCTAAATTTATTTTTCCAAAATAAAGACGGAAAAATGTGATAGGAATATGGTCCTATGAAATATAATTGAAAGAAAAGGAGAGACAAGTAAGAATATGCAAGGTAATGAGCAAATAAGTATTTAGAGAGGTATAATAATTCTTAAAATGGCTTGTAAACATAATTGCTACTCTAAGGTAGGTAAATTCTAGCTACCTCGCCTTAACTTAATACTATATTAATTAAGTTTTTTATAGAATTTATATGTTAAATCATTACTCATAAACTAGATCACTTTAACGGTTTGAATTCTTCACCTAAAATCAATATGATAGAGTTTGAAATTAAGCTCACTAATAAGTTAATTTGGTGAGCTTAAGAACACCTAAGTTCTACTCCAATATAAAATCAAGATTGTTTTAAATATATTTTTCCAAAATAAAAGAAATAAAATAAAATAGAAAGATGAATAGAAATAGAAGCAAGGATATGTAACATAACGAACGAATAAGCATTTAGACAGGTTATATGAATTCTCATTACATAAGTAAAAGGACTTGTGGTTATTACAAAACGGGGTAGGGTAAATTCTAACTATCTGGCCATGAGAAAAAGACATAATTATTAAATTAAATATCTGAAATGAAAGTTGTGGCTATTACAAAACGGATCCAAAAACTATCCGATGCAAATCCAAATGCAACGGAGGCAGAGCCAATGAAAAGAGAGAGAAAGATTTCCCTGGATAAGGACCATCACCTATTTAAAACCCAACCCCCACCTTCTCTAAGCACAAACACAACCAATTCTCTCTTAAAACAACACCAAAAACCAGAAAAAAAAAAACGAAAAAAAAATGGCCGCAACAATGTCCCTTTCCTCCACCGCCTTCGCCGGCAAGACCATCAACATTGCCCCCTCCAGTTCATCAAGCCGTGTTACCATGCGCAAGACTGTGACCAAGGCTAAGCCCGTCTCATCTGGCAGCCCCTGGTACGGTCCCGACCGTGTCCTGTACCTGGGCCCACTATCCGGCGAGCCCCCGTCCTACCTCACCGGTGAGTTCCCTGGTGACTACGGTTGGGACACCGCTGGGCTTTCCGCCGACCCCGAGACCTTCGCCAAGAACCGTGAGTTGGAAGTCATCCACAGCCGGTGGGCCATGCTTGGTGCCCTCGGTTGCGTTTTCCCAGAGCTCCTTGCACGCAATGGCGTGAAATTCGGTGAGGCCGTGTGGTTCAAGGCTGGCTCTCAGATCTTCTCTGAGGGTGGTCTTGACTACCTGGGCAACCCTAGCTTGATCCATGCACAGAGCATCCTTGCCATCTGGGCTTGCCAGGTAATCTTGATGGGTGCAGTTGAGGGATACCGCATTGCTGGTGGTCCCCTCGGTGAGGTGGTCGACCCACTCTACCCGGGTGGAAGCTTCGACCCACTTGGCCTTGCTGACGACCCAGAGGCATTTGCCGAGCTGAAGGTTAAGGAGGTCAAGAACGGCAGATTGGCCATGTTCTCTATGTTCGGTTTCTTTGTTCAGGCCATTGTTACCGGCAAGGGTCCACTCGAGAACTTGGCCGATCACCTTGCAGATCCCGTCAACAACAACGCCTGGTCATACGCCACCAACTTCGTGCCCGGCAAGTGAGAGATTGATGCCAGGATTTGCTTTGTCTGGTTCTGAAGTTTTGGCAAGATTAGTTGAGTTGGTTTGTTTGGTTTCATGTAGTGTGGAATTGGGTAGCTACCTGATTAAGCTTGCTTCTGTTGTAAACTAGCCTTTGATTGGCAATTATGAACGAATTGGTTCTGATGTGATTATTTAACCCTCGTTTTCAGTACTTAATTTATTATATTTGAGTAACAATTTGTGTCGCTTAGTGCATGCCTCGGAGCATTTTATTGATTTTAAATTCGAGTAGTTAACATTTGAGAAGTTAACACGTGTTTATATATAGAACCATTATAATAGCACGATAATAGAATATTAAGATTTTGAATAAATAAAAGAGGCTCTTCATTTTTAAAATTTTAATAATTTAAGATTTAAAACTTAAATATCCAAAATAATAAAGTTAAATATGATCTATTGAATGAGGAGGGTTCCACTGCACCCTCTTTTGGTGCACCTAACATGCACCCAAACCTCATATCTTCATTTTCAAAGTTCAAATAGTCGATTCGAACCTTCCAACGTGTTCTTCATATTAAAATGTACTTGGAGACCAAATTTTATATTTTTTGGAAACTTTTTACTATTTTTTCATAATTTTTGATTAAACTAAACAATAATTTGAAATTCAGCAAAGTGATGATTTTCAAAAATTCTGAAAAAATAGTAAAAAATTTTCAAAAAATGTAAAATTTGGTCTCCAAGCACATTTTAATATGAGAACATGTTGGAAGGTTCGAATCGACTATTTGAACTTTAAAAATGAAGATATGAGGTTTGGGTGCACGTTAGGTGCACCAAAAGAGGGTGCAGTGGAACCCTCCTCCTATTGAATATATATGATTATAACATTTTATTTTCTCCTTGTTTCTCATTCAAATTTACTCTTAGTTTGATCGCTTAAAGATGGAGTTAAACCCTAATTTACTCGCCTACTTGGACCACAACCAAACATACACTTCATCTAAGCCCTTCATTTTTCTTTATTCAATCACACATGCAGCTAGATTTGTCTATAGATCAGATAACTAACTGACTTTGACACTTGCTTTTACTTATCGGAAATGCTTAAGAGCCAATGGATAGATGCCATGTATCACAATGGGCATAATATAGGGTTGGTTTGTAATTAAACTCATGTTGCTAATGCAATGGGCTTTATGCCTTTTTTTTCAAAAAAAAAAAACAATGGGCATAATCGCCAAAACGTGATTACTATATATGCTTGCTGCCTGATTGTAACAGAATCACCCCCGCTTAGCCCCATTGCTTTGCTTTGACCGCCCTTTTATCCCTGAACATGGCTTAGGAAAAGAAGAAGATAATTCTTCTGTTTGATAGTATCACTCCAACATTGCCGGTTATGTTATATACCGGGCTCATTTGAATAAGCTTGATTTAGCATAAACCATACTTATCCTCTTTGATTTTCATGATCTAGGCATCACACACACTGTAGAAGCCGGTTTTGGTTAGAAATGAGCTCTCTCTCTCTCTCTCTCTCTCTCTAAACATACCTTTGAATCCACGCTCGATCTCGGCCTTCAAGCCATGCATTGAATTACCATGCTTCATACTTAATTCTTTAGCTTTTTAAAAAATTAAGAGAATTGTCTAGCTCATACAGTCCCTACTTTGAGGTTTTCTTCATTAGTTCCTCGCAAGTGCAAGCCCTCCTCCATCTGTCACATAGCAATTTGGTGGTTCTCAACTATTCGGCGAGATTCACAGGTGCTGCACAATAATGGGCTTGTGATCGACTTGTTCCATTAATTTTACCTTTATGCAAGAAATTGGTCCCTCAATGTCAAGTTTCCTTTCTTTGGATCCCTTTATATTTTTCTTGATATTCACTGAATTTCTGAGGAAGAAGATGATCTCCTCGTCCTGCCTAGGTGTGGTGTAAGACAATGAGCAAATTAAGTATTTAGAGAGGTATATTATTTCTGCTTACATCAGTAAAAGGTTTGAAAACATTTGCTACTCAATGCAGGTAGTTAAATTCTAGTTATGAGAAAGAGACATAACTATTAAATTAAATATCTGAAAAAAAGTTGTGGCTACTACAAAACCGACCCCAAAAGTATCCGTTGCAAATCTAGAAGCAACGGACGCGGAGCCAATATGAAAGGAGAGAAAGATTTCCCTGGATAAGGAGTGAAGGACCATCACCTATTTAAACCCCAAGCACCACTTTCATTCAGCATAAACACTACCAATTCTCTCTTAACCAACACAAACCAACCAAAAGAAGAAAAAAAAATAAACAATGGCCTCAACAATGTCCCATTCCTCCACCGCCTTTGCCGGCAAGACCATCAACATCACCCCCTCCAACTCATCAAGCCGTGTTACCATGCGCAAGACTGTGACAAAGGCTAAGCCCGTCTCATCTGGTAACCCCTGGTATGGCCCAGACCGTGTCCTGTACTTGGGCCCACTATCTGGTGAGCCCCCGTCCTACCTCACCGGTGAGTTCCCTGGTGACTACGGCTGGGACACCGCTGGGCTCTCCGCCGACCCCGAGACTTTCGCCAAGAACCGTGAGTTGGAAGTCATCCATTGCCGATGGGCCATGCTTGGCGCCCTTGGTTGCGTTTTCCCAGAGCTCCTTGCACGCAACGGCGTGAAGTTCGGTGAAGCCGTGTGGTTCAAGGCTGGTTCTCAGATCTTCTCTGAGGGTGGTCTTGACTACCTGGGTAACCCTAGCTTGATCCATGCACAGAGCATCCTTGCCATCTGGGCTTGCCAGGTCATCTTGATGGGTGCAGTTGAGGGATACCGTGTTGCCGGTGGCCCACTTGGTGAGGTAGTTGACCCACTCTACCCGGGTGGAAGCTTCGACCCACTCGGCCTTGCTGACGACCCAGAGGCATTTGCCGAGCTCAAGGTGAAGGAGGTCAAGAACGGCAGATTAGCCATGTTCTCTATGTTCGGTTTCTTCGTTCAGGCCATCGTCACCGGAAAGGGCCCGCTAGAGAACTTGGCCGATCACCTTGCGGATCCGGTCAACAGCAACGCCTGGTCATACGCCACCAACTTTGTGCCCGGCAAGTGAGGGATTGATGCCAGGATTTGCTTGGTGTGGTTTTGAAATTTTTGCAAGATTAAGTAAGCTGGTTTGTTTGGTTTCATGCATGGAATTGGGTAGCTACCTGATTAAGCTAGCTTCTGTTGTAAACTAGCCTTTAATTGGCAATATTTATCAATGAATTGGTTCTATTTGTTATTATTTAATTGACCCTCGTTTTTAAGTATTTCTTTCTTATTTTGGAGTAACAATTTGTGACGATTATTGCATGCCTCTCTTTGTTATTATTTAACTCTTCATAACAGAAAGTACCAACCTAATTATTTGCACGATATTGAATATATCAAGGTTTTGATTAAATTGTGCTAGTTAAATAACACATTTTTATTGTGAGTTTTATTTCACAAAAATTATAATTTTTATTTCGTAATTTTCATGAAATTGATTCTTTTGAGCATTGGTTAATTTCCATTGATTAATTTGCTATATTTCATAAAATTAAATTGTAGGTTCATTGAAATCAATTTGTGAATTTTATGAATTTGGGGATTTTAGGATTTTTTTTTTTGGGTATTTTTGGAGATTGTTTGGAAATTTATGGAATTATTATGGTCAATTATATAAATTAGAGTTTCGGCAAGTTCATAGAATTGATTTGGGATTTATTGAGGGTTTGTTTGGAATTTTCATGAAATTAATATGAATTTCATGGAATTTATTTTGATGAAATTCCAAGAACTAGGGTTTATTTGGTTAGGTGAACTTATGTGGTGATTTGAGGATTTTTGTAGCTTTTGTAATGGCTAAGGATTTTTTGGAATTATATTTTATGGTCGATATCAAGCTAAGACTAGTTATTTTATTATTGTACTGAAAATTTATTCCAGAAAAACATGATTTAAGAATTACGAAAATTATTTAATTTTGAAAAATTGATTTATATGATGCAATGTTCTAAATAGCGCGCTATAGCAACGGTATGGCATTTTTGAACCTTAAATGCTAAGGTATGGAATAGAAGTACATTATTTCAGCTACGACCGCTATAGCTATAATACCAGTCCGCTATAGTGCGTAGCATACAGTGCAAATAGCACACGTTATGCTACATAGACTTTTATTTCAAGATCCAAATTGAAAATTTCTTCCAAGGACCAATTTTTTTTAAGGTGCATTTGTTTTTTGCTTCTAAATTAAAAAATATAAATAGTTTATGACATGATGCTTAAGTTATTCTGAATAGAAAATAATAATTAGTTTATGTCATGATTCTTAGATTATTTTGAATAATTAGTATATATATATTATGATATTACTAGGATATTTTGAATAGAAATTTGAATTTTGTATTGGTTCAATATGAATATTATAATTTTTTAATCAATTTGGTGTTACATATTATTGTTTGAGACTTTTAAATAATATTGATAATTAGTAGAATTATGTAATATATTTTTGTAAAAATAAAAACGCTGTGTAGGATAGCTTTGGTTGTAGCTACGATATTCGCGATAGCTATTTTTTTAACCTTTCCGCGATGATATGATAATCGCTATTTAGAATCTTGATTATGATATAATAAGCATTATAACTCGTAAATTATACTAAGAAAATTTTGTTTGCAATGTTTTTTGATGAAAGAATTCAATAACGATTGAAAAATCAGAATTTCAATTTGAAACCATTTCTTTTCAGCTCAAAATAAATATTCTTGTTCTTGAGGTATTTTCTTTAGCTTAGAATAAGTTAATATAACGTAACTCTTATAATTTGAATAATGCTTTATATATTTTTTTTTCAAAACAGAATAATTTTTTACAATCAATTGGATGATTTTCTTAACCTACACAAATCATTCGGACTAACAACAAATCATTCTGTAGGATATATTGTATATATGCAACTAGGTAGGCATTTTTAATTTTTTTCTCGCTACGTATATACACTGTACTAATAGGACAACAATAAAATTACACAATTTATGCCTTTTATATGCCATACAAGAGGCTAAGTAAAGAATAGCATAGATATAACTCTCCAACAACACTTGAGAGTAGGTCCGATGGGCATCGGACCTACTTTGGTTCGATGGGTTTAATCACCGTCGATTTGCTTTAAGATTTGTGCGGAACACTTTAAACTCCATGCGTATCTGTTTCAATTTTCATGCGCACAATCTTAAATTAGATCGGACGGTCATCAGGCTCGTTGAACCTAAAAGTAGGTCCGATGCCAACAAGTGGAGCGAGATGGCAATGCTCGCACTGCGTCTTCCACCAAGGAGAGGAAATGCCTAAGCTTGATCCACCAAGGAGCTGATCGACCGATGGAAAGCTAGATGTAATCGAGATCAATCCTACAATCAAATCTCTCTTTCACCAAAGCCTCCACACGAACAACCTTTAAACAATCTTAGTGAGGATGGTGCTCGACACGAGCATAGAGAAGGGAGGATGAGGAGGGGTTCGGGTTAATTTCGTTTAAGCAGAAAATTTACGAGTCTCTTTTAATATTCATAACAATGCAGATCAGACGTTTTTAAGTTCTTTTTTGCAGTAACTCAAAATTTGAGTTATTGCAGAGGGTTCTTTTTTCAGTAACTCAAAATTTAATTTAATTAGTGCTGACGATACAAATTACTCCTCGGTCTGGACTGGAAGCACTATAATATATTGTTTTAATTCTGTTTTTTTTTTAAACATAAAAAGAAATATACTGAATAGAAATATATAATAAAATAGAAAGAAAAAAAATAAGCATAAGTAAGATAAGGAGCAAATAAGTACTTAAGAGGTGTATATTATTTATGGTTAAATCAGTAAAAGGGTTTGTAAACATTTGCTACTCCAAGCAGGTAGGTAAACTCTAGTTATCTCGCCATGAGAAAGAGACATAATTATTAAATAAAATATCCGAAATATAAGTTGTGGTTAGTACACAACCGACACAAAAACTATGATCCTTTGCAAATCCAGATGCAAGGGAGGCAGAGCCAATATGAAAAGAGAGAGATTTCCCTGGGCAAGGACCGTCACCTATTTCAATCTCAAGCACCACCTTCATTCAGCATAAACACTACCAATTCTCTTAACCAACACAAAACAACCAAAAGAAGAAAAAAAAAAATAAACAATGACCTCAACAATGTCACAAGCACATATAACGTTGAACAGTTTGGATCGACTTTTTGGACCTTGAAAATCGCAAAATTAAATTGTTATAAGATATTGTAACTTACTAATGTTGTAACTGAATTCCTCTTCTCTCTCTATCTATATATATATATATATATATATATATATATATATTCAATATGGAATAATTCTTTTACAATAAATTGGGTGATTTTCTTAACCTGAACAAAATTATTCGGGCTAAAAGAGATATTGTTAGCTCAACAATGCATTTCTCAGTTAAAGTCATTTTACTCAAACTACATTAATTCAGTCCATCAAAATTATTTTACCCTCAAAATAATTTTTTTTTGGTAGAACCGATTATTTTCAGACTTAAAACAAACTGAGGTTCCTTTTTAAGATGAAACGTGAAATTTTTGCTTGAAATAAATTATTACCATTCATTGTTGTGAATTTGAACTTCAAAGATGTGTTTCTTACTTAATCAACTTATTTAACGATAAAAGATGACTTCTTTAGATTTATGCCATCATATATCCGAAATTTTAAAGTTACCATTTGTTTTAAAAAAATAAACCAAAAAACAAGAAAATCTAAATAATTTTGGATCTATCACGGCGGCAGAACACCGGTGCGGCCTCAAATGCTGGAGACCGCACAGAAATTCTGCGTCCCCATTTTTTTTTAGGGACAATTTATTAATAAAAAAACAAATTGGTTTCATGATTTCTGCGCCCAAGAGGTTCAAAAAATTGGTTTGCTTTCAGTCAAGACTTTGACGCGCGTGCACAGAAATCGATGAATCAGATTTTTATTCAAAATTTTTTTAAATAAAATGGGGCCGCAGAACGGTTCTGCAGACACTTGGCTGGGGCCACATAATGCATGTGCGGACCTCAGCATTTGGGACCGCAGAATCATTCTGCAGCCAGGGTAGATCTGAAAATACTCAGGTTTTGTAGTTTTTTGGTTTATTTTTTGTTTGAGATAATGGTAACTTTAAAAATTTCGGATTATATATTTAACTGGGAACAAAAGTTATTCCATATTTTAAATGCAATTTATAACATCGAATTCTTTTAAGCTTCACTGAATAAATATCAATTTGTTGCGTACCTATTTAACTTGAAACTAGACAACAACAAAAATACTAGCAGAAAAATTGAATCTTGAAGCATATATACCTTTTTATAATGACATGAAACTTATATTCTTGATCCCAAAACTTGGATTTGGTACAAATGTATAATTGGTTATCAAGATTGTTCAATTTTAGATGTGTGAATAGAAAAAAGTGATATAAATAATATTTGAGTTTTAAAAATCAAGACATAATGTATCAAGTACATAAATTTACTGAGAACCAGTATTTAGTTTAGTGACAAAAACAATATTCTTCTCCATATAATAGGTCAGTAGGTTTGAAATCTGAATAATTTTTTTATAAATATTAAATAGTTGAATAATTTGACTTTTAATATTTACTAAAAATAAAAAGAAAGTATAATCTCATGGGCCTTGACTTCAGTATCGTTCAGGCGTGTAACTCAAAAATATTTACCTGCGGATGTGGGGTATGTCCATTTCTGAAGCCACCTGTTGAAATTATATGAATATGAATTCTGAGGAGATAAAAAATATTTCTTATTCTGAATTTGAGGTTACAAGTTCTCTTATAGAGATGCTACAATTTTACCGTTAGCTCTATCTAACTACTTTTGGTACCTACACAGTAGGGTACCGTTTATTTCCTTTCTATAAATAGAATTTCCTATTTGATCTAATCTTAGCCCTTTGATCAATGATGAACATCTGAGATCTATTTCTATTTTATTTCTTCTATAATTTTAACACTCCCCCTCAAGCTAGGAATGTATATATCGTACAATCCTAGCTTGCTTGTGATGTTGTCGAATTATTTTGGATCCAACCCTTTGGTAAAGACATCCGCTAATTGTTCGTGGCTTTGTATATACGGTGTCTCTATTTCTTTGGCTTGGACCTTTTCTCTCACAAAGTGGCAATTAACTTCTATGTGCTTGGTCCGTTCATGAAATACCGGATTCAATGCGATGTGCCGTTGATCACTCAAAAGAGAGCAATGTTTCTTTTAATATTTATAAACTCGTAAATGCTATCAGTTCGGACTGCAAGCGCACAATCCTATCGAGTAGTATATTCGAGGTCGATCCACAAGAAATATTGTTTCAATGCTTTGAGCGATCGAATCACAATCTTTCGAAAGGCTAGACGAAATCTGTAAATTGAGAGATGTTGATGTCATCAATGTAAATTAGGAAGCAATTAAAAGTAATTAAAATAAAGATAGAGATGAGAATTCCTAGGGTTTCGGCACACCATTGCTACTCAATCCGCTTTGGCAATATATTCCTGTTGCGTCTGATTTTCTGTTGTTGTTTAATGAAAGACACCACATAGGTCATTGCGATTTATGTTACGCAAGAATGACAGATCTTTCACCGAGATTCTACATAGGACACTGCGATTTTCCTTACGCAAATGTCTGATCTCTCAAATACCCCAAATTACTACATAGATCACTGCGAATTTCTTTACGCATGTGATAGAATTTGGTACGCGTTTTGTTGGTCTGGTTTATGATTTCCCCGCTAAGGTTTTCTTCACATAAACCTAATAAATCTCAACGAGGCTAATTCATACAAATAGTTTCTCTTACAATTAAAGTACTGTCACTACCCTAACGGACTCAAACTAGATCATTGAAGTTAGATGAAGAGATAGTAAATCACAAAAGTATTTTGTTTCAACAACAAGAAATCATAATCAACAGAAATATATATATCAAAACATCAAGAGTAGCAAGGTTTACTGCCTAACCCTAAGAAAAGAAACTTAGCTGCGGAACGGCATTGTTACAAGCACTCCTCTCTTCTTTCTTTAATCAAATATAACCCTAATTACAAAGATGATTATTCCTTCTGTCCAGGAGCCTTATATAGGAGTGGAGGGACGTGTGTAGGTTGAGTCCCTAAGAAACTAATCTGGAAACAGCTGTCGGCAGTTATTCCCCAAGAGATGCCTTCGGATACGGGCCGTATCAGGTGATACGGTCCGTATTAGGTCCTTGACGGTTAGGGATTGATGCTTCCAGCGCTATCTCCTGGTCTGTGCTAGGCCTGGTCCGTATTAGGCAATACAGACCGTAACAGAGACTTAGTCGATGAGCGTCGCTGATCCGATTGACCCGATTCTATCTACATTTGGTGTAAAGTAGTCCCAAAACTTGTTTTCTGCAATAAAACATAAATAATGGTGACAGTAGCCTTTTTCTTTAATAAAGTAAACATAAGTGTGAGAAAATATGCAAAACCTAAGTCAAAACCCTACATAAATCATCGTTATTTTGACTCTGATCACGCCTCCCAACTTGAATTGTTGCTTGTCCTCAAGCAACGGCATCCCAGCTGGTCAAAGATCCGGTCTAGGTTAAACCATACAATCTCAAGGGCTTGTTGAAAATTAAATTGGGGCTTAGGTTTGGTACAATTGGCATGACAATAAAAATTTAGAATTTTAAAATGTTCATGACCTCTCCCTTGAACAATTTATTCACCCCATGATTGATCTCATTATGCTTACCCTAGAAGAATTATCATTGAACAATTTATTTCACAAATATCCTTAAATTTGAGAGTATTAATTTCCCCTTCGATTATAAATGGATCCCTTCCAATCAATAGGAATTCTAATGATATAAATTTTATTTTCCTTCCCAATTGATTGGAGCAAAGTATGACTAGTAGTGTGTTGGTACTTGTGACTATTTTTGAAAAATTAAATATGTACAGAAATTTAAAATTTGGGAGGTTTTCTCAAGCCTATTGTTAACCAGTTTTGTGTAGGCACCCGTACTCTTTTTATCCTCCATCTTTTATTCTATATTTTTTTCTTTTTCTGATTTTTTTTCTATTTTTTTAGATTTTTCTCATTTCTGATTTTTTTTTTCTATTTTTCTGAAAAATAAAATATTTTTGTGTCACAAGCACAATGATTACACGCAATTCCAAGTATTCATTCATACAAGAAATTATTGCATAGTTTCTCTAGGGGTCTATCTATAATAAATGGGTATTCTAAAATACTATCAAGCTTAAAAGACTTTGCAAAAATAAATTACTCAATAAATAAAAATTCTAGAGTTTTCGATTTTTGATCAACTCTCATGGTTAGCAATTCATTGTTCACTTTGAGATCACTAATTATTTTAAAAAATTCCAAATTTTTGGTATCAGGGTCAATTGTCTAAACCTTAGCCTAATTCAATTTAAAAACAATTCCTATTTGATTAACCTACATGCAAATTACCCCTAAATTATATGATCCTATCAATGCAAATGCCTATATGCACGCTAGATAAAAACCTCAATCGTTCCTCCCAACTTATCTTGGTTAAGCCTTGAGAAGCGGTCCCGATTGAGTAAAACTGCTAGCGAAAAAATAAAAAATAAGGGTCCTACATGCCATGGTCCTAGATACAATGCAATTCCTAAACTAATTTCTCACCCCTACTGTTCGCTCCTGATTGAGAGGTACAGAGTTTCACCACAGCCTAAGCTGTGGAGTTTAAACCCTATTCAATCTCTTGGACGAAGGTTGCAAGTGCACAACCCTGTCTTTGTAGATAGAACGGGTGTCGATCCTCAAGGACGGACTATTTTCTGAATTCTTAACTAATCCTAGCTAGGTACTAGAAGTGTGAAAATTGGAGTTTGTTTTAATCCTAAGTTTGTGTAAGTATGAACAACTAAAATGAAACGAAAGAATGAACAAGTATGAATGTATGAACAATTGAATCTGCTATGTATGAACATGTATAAAAGAATCAACTAAATGTTTGTATTTTGTACTAAGGTATAAAAGGTCGTTTCAAGGTTTCAGACTTTCATCTTCAACTTTGCTGCTCAAGACCTGCCACGCGACCCGCATACTATCGCATGCGACCCGTGTGACGCGACCCGCATGCTGTCGCATGCGACCCGCTTGGTTTAAGCACCCTGGACTTGGCATGCGACCCGCGCGTTAAGTCACGCGACCCGCATGGTCCCTTGGGCTGAGTCTGCACATGTCAGAAACTTGCTGTTTAAGTCGTGTAAGGCTAGATTGACCGTACCTAGTGTCACTGAACCTCAACTATCGTGTGTTGGCTTAGCAGACCTGGTTTGGAATTGCAATTTCACCTTCTCAGATCTAATCAAGCTGTTTGATCTAAACCTAAGTTCTCAATTCTGTTTACTAAAGGTATCTACAAGTTTAGCTAGAACAAGTAGAAACTTTCACCTTTCGGCTACTCATTGACCTCACCTTTCGGTTCTCAGACCTACCTCAAGTACTTAACCTAATTTGCAAGAGACGTCAAGCCTTTGGTACAAGAAGAAATGCCTAAGGCATTCAACAGTAAGCAATCGAGAATCAAGCAATTTAGATCAAGCAATCTCAAATAATACAAGAATCAAAGAAACACGAAATAACAATCAAGAATCAATCCATGTGCATAATCAAACAAAGCATCAAACTACAAGTCCAAATCCTCGAAACTAAAGTATCTACTCAGACATCAAAAGAAATAAAACAAGAGAGAGAGGAAGAAAGCAAATCATAGTGAGATGAGAGTAGAGAAGAGGATTGAAGCTTCAGATCGAGTCTCTTCCTTCGATTCGACTCCTCTTCAGCTCCAGGATTGCTCCCCTTCTCTTCTGATCGCCTCTCTCACTCTTCCTGTCGGATCTCCACTCTCTCTGTCGTGTGAAGTCGATCTGGAATAATGAATTCGCCCCTTTTTTGGGAAGATATCGGGGGTCCCCTTTTCTCAATTCGCGCAGGCCTTATATAGGCATCTTAACGGGCTTAAATCGGATCCTGGCGCAATTAACTCGACGACGGGTCGCATGCCAACTCATGCGGGTCGCGTCGAGCTTTCCGAAAAGTGGTCATACGCTCAAAACGGAGTTACGAGTCAAAAGTTATGACTGTTTTAAGTTCGGTGCTGAAATCTCAGGATCTGATGCGACCCGTATGGAATCTGATGCTACCCGCGTGGAATCTGATGCTACCCGCGTGGAATCTGATGCTACCCGTATGGGGGGTTCCAGAACTCGCAATTTTCCCCGATTTCTCTCATTTTCTGCAAAGTAAGAATGAAAATGCAGCAGTACCACATTCTATAGATATTCAATGTATATTCAATGTAAAAGGCACGATTTGGTGGTTGGAAACACAGATTGTGGTACAGAAATTGGTTGGATTTATAGGTCTAATGATGAGATATCACCTACCCCCATGCTTAAATTTTATATTGTCCTCAATGCAAGAAAATAAACAATTAAGAGAGGGATAAGAAAGATCTCACAGATTACTCGTTGCAAGGGGTGGTGGTGGGGTGAATGGAATCGGTGGTGTGAATGGTATTTCCTTGGAAAGACAATATTTATAGAAATTCTCGTGGGCTTTGTTTACCTTGTCCAAGTATTCCTCCAAGTAGCGGGTGCGTTTCTTCAAATTCTCGAGGGTGTTGTTGGCGTAACGCGCGGTTGGACCGAGCTCACGAGCTTGAGATATGGTTGTCTCTTGTTCCTATCCGGTTGGTGCGGGCATGGAGTTTGCTTCGTTAGTGTTATCGCGCGGCGGAATGAGGTGGCGTACGAAAGTCATGTCATGATGGTGGATGGATAAGTGGTGTGATGCGCTTTGTGTTTCCTCCATGGGCTCTTCGGTTGGTTCCTCCTCGGTTGGTTCTTCCTCGATTGGTTCCTCCTTTATTGGTTCTTCCTCGTCGCTTTGTGCATCGTCTCTATGTTCAGATTCGTATCCAAACTGGAATGACCCCTTATCCATTCCGATATGGAGGGTCATTCCCTCGCCTATTTTCAATGTGTATTTTATGTCACCTGTGTGTGCATTGAATACCGCTTGCACGTGAATGTTGTTCACCAGGTAGTTCATGTTGAGGCGGTTGTTGCCGAATACTTCAGTATAGCCGACGAGTTTTATGTTGTGGTGGTGTGCAAGGAGGGTTGCATAACAACCCACAGAAACCACGTGATTATTCTTTGTGTCGGCGGCCACCGATGTGAGGTGGTGTAAGATGTGGTGTCCAATGTGCGGTTGATGCTTGTGGCTCTTCATGCAGCGCATGATATGAATATCCCTCTCTCGCACTTCCGTTGTGTCCTCTCCTGTTGGAAATATAGAATTAGTCAAAACAATATGAACATACCTTAATTCTATCGGAGAGATGAGACGTGAGTCTTTGCGGTATATTTTGCGCTCATCAATTGCGATCATTTCCCAGTACTTCATGCGTTTCTCCCTTGTGCATAATTCGGTTTCGCCATTTGTGGGGATGGACAGCGCCTTGCAAAATTCCTCCATTGTTATGGCAAATTGGCGGTTGAACAATCGGTATTTGATCATGTCGCCATCCCATTGTAGTGTTGATAGAAACTCGATGGAGGGTCTCAAATAGACTCTTGTGGAAAGATTAATTACTTATCCACCAATTAGTCAATTGAACTTCTTATTTTGAGATGCTTCTAACAATGGAAAGATTAATTACTTAGGTTTGATCGAAACAATTTCATTCTTTTTCCGAGTCAGTGCTTTTATTCAAGGTGATTTTTCTTTTCATTTGCCCTCCCCCAAGCTTGAATCAAGCTTAAGGGTAAGAAAGTTGCGAACGAAGTGTGTTGGTATGAGCAAAATTTTCTTTCTTTATTTCTAATTGGGAGACGAGCTCAAAGGCGCCCATTCGAGGCTTATTGCCAGTACTCTTATTTTCTCCATCTTTTTTTTTTTTCTTGTTTTCTCTTTTTTTTATTTTTCTTTTTCTTTTCTTTTTGGTTTGCTCATATCATGAATACACACATCTATTGGTATTCATTCATACCAATGGATATTCCAAACTTTCTTAATTTAAAAATCACAATTCCTAAAGGCACAATTCAGTTTTTTTCGAATAATCTCGTTCGATTCAATTCTAAGTTTGTTTCATCTTTTCCATTATTAAAAACATCTCAACCTAAGTAGTTCAATAACCAATTGTGGGTTAGTTCCAATTCACTCAGGTCTATCCTAATCACAACTAAATTGTTTCAAAGTTATTCTCAATTCTAGCAGTTCACGCAAATTTTCACCTAACAATGCACGAAAATACGAAAAAAATGCAAGAAAAATAACGGTAAAGTAAACATGACCTACATGCAAATGTCATCCCCCCAAGATTAGCCTGAGCATTGTCCTCAATGCTTCAAGACTATGAGATAAAAGAGATAAAAGAAGCTCGGGGAAAAGAGAGCGAACCTGATCAGTCCTCGGGATGGTCGTACCAGAGCCAGTCGCTAAACCGCTCCTTGATCCCAGTCACCCGCCGCGTGAGATCCTGAATAGTGGCGCCCTGCTCACGAATGGCAGCACCCTGCTCATAGAGTGCAACACCCTGCTCCTGACGCATGCCGTACATCAGGTGGTAGACATCCTGGATGGTGGGCTCAGCGACTGGAGGGGGGTACACTGGTCTACTGTAGGAGGTGGAGGGGCCGGCAGCGTAGGCGGAGGTGGATGGGCCGGTCTGGTGCGTGGTGGGGCCAGCTCCAAAGAGTGAGGTACCTGCACCAAAGGGGGAAGGATGTACCTGCTCGAAGAAGGGGGGAGCCTGGCTGGGGAATGGGTGAACCAGAGGAGAAAGAGGATGCGGCTGCTCCTGCTGAGCATGGAATGGAGAGGTGGTGGCATCAATCATCTCCTCATCGCCATGCGGTGGTGGTGGAGGAGGTGGAGGTGGGGCCACAGGGGCAGGCTGCACGCGGTCTGGACGGGTGAAGAACCAAGTGCGCCGGTCCTCGAAGGAGAGAGTGACCGGGAAAGGCATGATATAGCTGGAACGCTGGTCAGGCATGCGCCAAGCCCAAGTACTACGCCCATCGCGTCCTGCTGCCTGCTCGATGAATCGGTAGGTGGTGAACTGAGTGAGAAAGAGAGATCGGGAGCTCCTGCACTCCTCGTCGCCGATAATCTGGAGGTGTAAGCCCTCGGCGATCAGAGTGACATAGGCCGAGATGTAGACAACGCCACCCGGCTTGGGCTGCCTCTGGATGTCGATCCAGTGGTGGATCATGGCGAGCATCAGATCGGGCCGCTCGAGAGTACTGTCGGGGCGCAGCATATGATCCACCAGCTGCAGATCCTCAACATTGGCGCGGGCGAACGTCTCGCCACGCGCAAAGATGGTGCAACCGAGGATACGCAGCAGGACCCGGATGACTGGATGTGGGACATTGAGCTGCTTGTACTCCTTGTTGACAGCTGACCCGGCTGGGGCGCCAGAGATCAGCTGCCAGAAGCTGTCGCGCGTCAAGTCCCCAGAGAAAGAGAGGGAGTCAGTAGTCGGGTTCGGCTCAAAGCCAAACCACTCCCTCAAGTCAGACAGCCATACACGGTGGGTCTCACTCAGCATGCGGAACCTGATGAACGGGTTATCGTTCCGCGAGTACTTGAGCTCCAGAGAGGAAAGAAACTCCATGGTGAGCTTCTTGTACCCCCTCTGGGCGATCTCCCAGAAGGCTGGAGTGATTCCGATCCGGGTGGTGATGCGGCGGAACTCATCCTCCAGTCCCAGCGTCTGAAGAGCAGAGAAATCGACAATCCTCGTGTTGTTGATCATCTTCGTCAGCAGGGTTTCGAAGTTCTTGAGCTGCCGACGGGTCGTAATGAGGAAGTACCGCTCGGCGTATGCGTCGGCACGCTGGGTGGCATCAGAGAGGGCCGTATCGGTGCCCATGGAGTCAGAGGCGTGGTCGGAGCTGGGGTCGGAGCTGTGGTCGGAGCCCTGGGCGGAGGCCTGGTCAGAGGCCTCGTCAGAGCCCTGGTCCTGGTCTCCAGATGGATGGTAGGAGGGGCTCTCCTGTGGGCTCGGTAGCCTGAATGATGCCCACTGGAGGTGGTCTCTCCCTCATAGTAGAGGGGCTCGAGAGCGTCCCGAAGGGAAGTACTCTGGCGAGACCCAGACCTGGCTACACTCTCCCGGGAGTGGCGAGATGCTCTCGAGCCACTCCGAGACGCACTCCGGTGGGAGTGATGAGATGTCGTGGGGGCAGCAGTAGGAGGGACGTCGACTGGCGGGCCAGTGATGGAAGGGATGGTGTCGTCAGAGGGTGCGGAGGAGCGAGAGGAATGTCGACTCATCTCTCTCAGACGTTTGTGGCGTTGGGTGGTAAGGGTCCGACTGGGTAGGTACGGCCTGGTCTGACCTAGTTGGTACGGCCTGGCCTGACCTAGGTAGGTACGGCCTAGCCGCACAGGCTGGTACGGGCCGTACCTAACTTAGGGTTTTGGTGTTGGCTGGTAAGGGCCGCACCAACTGGTACCAAAGACAAAATTTGGTTTCTTGCAACCAATTAACTCCTAAACCAGTACAAGGATGGTATACAACACAGAACTAGGCTGGTTAGGGTTAATTGGTACAAACTGGTACCAGTTTGGTGTCAGTTCAGTGAATTGAGTACGGGCCGTACCTACTTGGTACGGGTGGGCCGTACCAAGCTAGGGTTTTGACAGAAACGGGCAGAACCGAGCAAGGAAGAGAGGAATGGAAGAAAAATGGAGAACAAGTACCAACCTAAAGAAGTAGTGCGTGTCGGACCGGTGAGGAGGTGCGGGTCGGACCAAGTGGGGTGGTGCGGGTCGGACCAAGTGGTGCGCTGGTGCTCCGGCCGGTGCTCGGTTGGGGTTCCTTGTGCTCGGGTGTGGAAGGAATGGGAGGTAGAAGGAGTGAAGAGGGAGAGAAAAGAAAGTGAAGAGGGAGAGAAGAGAAGGAGAGAAAATGGAAGGGGTGCGGCTGGGAAGGGGAAGGGGTGCGGGGGGGGGGGGGGGGTTTAAATGGGAAAAAGGCGGAAGTGAAAGCGTCTGTTCGGGCCTGGCCGTACCAATGTGGTACGGGCCGTACCAACCCTTCATTTTTTTGGTTTCTCTTTCTCGTGACTTCTCAAGCCGCTCGTGAAGCAATGCAGAAGAATGAATGCATGTCTATCTGTTCCTAAGATGCAAAACAGGTAAAAATTGCTTGGGCTGCCTCCCAAGGAGCGCTCGTTTTAGGTCTCGAGCTCGACCTTCTCTTTTCAGGCTTTGGTTGGAGATGGATTGGGTGGCACTGGAGGGAGCACCCACTTCTGAGGTATACGGACCGTGCGATCACACTCTTGCATCAGAAGAATCCGCAAGATTCCCATCAAGTTCTTGATCAAGCGCCCGATCGCGCTTTTGTGCGCTTCCAATTTCTCCAAGAGTGTAGCAGTCCGATCGGGTTCAAGATCTGCACTTATGATCACAGGACAACATCTATCTGGGTCTAGAAACTCATACCTGAGGTGAGCTGCTGGAGGCTTGAGTTCAGGAGTCAGCCGCTCTGTCTGGGTCTTGACGCGGGTCGCATCAGGTGGCGTGCGGGTCGCGTCCACATGCTCTTCAGGTGGAGATGCAGGTCGACTTGGCTCGATGCGACCTGGGTCCACATGTCCTTTCGTGGGTGATGCGGGTCGTGTCTCAATGATGCGGGTCGCGTCAAGTGCGGTCTGGTCTGTTGGCTGGGCTGGTCCTTCGCATTCTGGTTGAGCTGACAGCTTTCCCGGTTGAGATTGGCGTGAGATGATGATGTGACTCAACTGCTCCAACAGCTTGTTTTGAGCGGCCATCTGTGTGGACATGTTTTGCATCTGTTCCCACAGCATCTAGTTCACCTTCCCTTGCTCGTGTATGAATTCGATCTCAGCGGGATCAATGTTCGGCTCGGGTGGATCGGGTTGGAATACGCAATTGTTCGAGTCATCGAATGGTGCAGGGTCGTAGAAATTGCAATTGTTGTTGCTGATATAGCCATCCTGCTCCGGTTCCTCACTCCAATCAGCCAGTGGGCAATACTCATAAGAGTGTCTCCTGTCCCCACACATGGCACATGGCTGTGGTTGCTGGTTTCTGGCTGCCCTCATGCTCATTTTGATTGAATCACTCTCAATGGCCTCCTCTAGCTTGGCAGCTTTGGCGTATAGAGCTGCGATCTGATCAGCTTTGGATCAGCCGCCTCCTCCAGCTTGAAAATTGTCGCGGCCATACCAATGTTGGTCAGTCATCATGTTGTACATGAGATCCATGGTGTCTCGAGCTCCTCAGATAGTAATCGCCATAGTGTTCCTGAAAAAGAGAAAATAAAATAAAATAAATAAATAAAAAAAAGAAACAAAATAAAAGAAAATAAAGGATACAAGATAAAGTCTAGATTAACTAAGTAAGGTAAAATCTAACTAGGCAATTGGTTACCGTCCCCGGCAACGGCGCCAAAAACTTGATGCGCGCAAAGCGCAACGCAAGTTTCGGTACGCTTGAGGGCGCACCTTTTAAAACCGCGTTTACACTCCACGAGTAAGGGATGCAAGTGCACAACCCCTATCGGGTAGTATAATCGGGTATCGATCCACAGGGACGGGCAATTACGAGGTTAGAATCTATCGAACTTAATCAAAAACTAGAAGTGAGAAATGGTTTTGTTTGGTATTTAATTTCCTAAAAAGGTAAATTCAAGCAATTCAAACAATTCAAGAAGATGTAATAAAATGCTAGAAGAAATGTAAATTGTGTTTTGATTATGGATAAAAGGCGTTTCCAGGGTTTCAGATTTCATCTCTGATCTGCCTCTAGTGGTACGGCTAGGCCGTACCTCACTTGGTAAGGCAAGGCCGCACCACTCTGGTAAGACCCGTACTGGCTTCCCAGAACAGAGCTTACCAGTTCGAGTTGATGCATTTCCTTGCTGGTACCTTGTGCTAAACTCTTTAGAAAGGTTCAATTGACCATACCTAAGGTTCCTAACCCTCAACCATCGTTTGTTGGATCAAGATCTAGGTTGAAATGCAATTGAGTGCCTTTTAGGGATTTCTACACCTCAACTCTCGTGTGTTGGTACAGATCTACCCTAGCTGGTTGATTGGAGACCTAAGGCACCCTCTAATCTGTCGATTAGAGGAGAATTCAACCTCTCGGCTTCAATTCGAACTATTCTACCCTAAGCACTTGATTTGGATGAGAGAATGAGATGATCACATGACCTTGATAGGTTCGATCTAAACCTAGAGGTGCATCATACACAATCACAGCAAGCAAAGCAAGAGATAGCAAAGTAATCACAATCAATCAATCAAAAGAGTTCATACAAGATACAAGTCAAAGAAAGTCAAAACAAATCAAGAATCAATCTCTAAACCCTAGAAACTAAAATAACTACTCACAGCACATGATCTGATCTAAAAATACAATAAAAGGGAGAGAGATAGCCATGGATCGAAGGGATCGAGAGGAGGAAGCTAGATCCGTCGAGTTTCGCCTCTTTCCTCTTCCTTCCTTCTTGCTCCTAGCTCCTTAGCTCTCTTTCTCTCTCTTACTGTGCTCTCAAATGGATCTGGAATGGAATCAATGCCGAAATTGGAGAGTTCCCCGCTTTAAATAGCCTCTGCCCAAATTTGAATCTGTCAGGACGCCTTTATGTACGGCCCGTACCAAATTGGTACGGCCTGGCCGTACCAGGCGTGATGAGCTGAAAAATGGCCAAGTCTGGTGAGACCCGTACCAAGCCTGGTAAGGGTCGTACCTCATCATCTGAATCGCCATTTCTTCGTGTGTTTTGCTCCAAACCTGCAGAAAACAAACAAACACTCAGCAGTACCAAATTCTAAAGATATATCGATGAAATGCACATAATTCAGGTGAATTAGGGCACGAATCTGGTACTAAAACAGGCCTAAAATAGACTAAATATGCGAGGTATCAGTGGTGATGGTGGGAAGTTTAAATTCGGTTAAAATTCGAATATCTTCCTTGGAGCGCCAGAATTAGAGAGTTGGTTATTTCTGCTCATTGAATACGGTCCGTATCAACTGATACGGTCCGTAATCGTTGTGCGGTTTTGTGTTGAACCCTCCCTTTTCTGCGCCAAGTCCAAGGTAGATCCGTATTAGATTATTACCCCGTATTGGATTGATACAGTCCGTAACAGAGAGTAAATTTTCATGACGGGTTTCGAATTTTTCGACCAAATTCTTCCAGCATCTCCTTCTGTAGGTAAGATTAGTAACCATGTGATCAGTATAATAGTTTAGGATCAAATGAAATATTTTTTTATTTTTTGAATTTTTATATGTAAAAGAAAGCAAAAGTGGCATTGGGTTGCCTCCCAAGAAGCGCTTGTTTAAAGTCATTAGCTCGACTTTTCGATTTCATCCATCGTTTGGTTGATTCCCGAAGGAATATGTCTCTTTATGCTCATCATTCATTCCTGCGATGTAATGCTTCAGTCTCTGGCCATTCACTTTGAAATGCCTGGTTTCTTGACTCCATATTTGGACTGCTCCATAAGGGTACACGTAAGTGACATTGTATGGTCCCGTCCATCTGGATCTCAATTTGCCGGGGAAGAGTTTGAGCCGTGAATTGAAGAGAAGTACCGTGTCTCCTTCCTTGAACTCCCTTTTTCTGATCTTTTTGTCATGGTAGAATTTCGCCCGTTCTTTGTACATCTTTGCATTGTCGTATGCATGTAGTCTCAGTTCATCTAGTGCATTCAAATCTAGTAGCCTCTTTTTGCCCGCATCCCTAAGGTCATAATTGAATGTTTTGATTGCCCAATATGCCTTGTGTTCTAATTCCACCGGCAGATGACAAGCTTTTCCGTAGATCAGCTTGTAAGGTGTCATTCCGATTGGAGTTTTGAACGAGGTTCTGTAGGCCCAAAGTGCCTCGTCTAGTTTGAGTGCCCAATTTTTCCTGGACCAAGACACCGTCTTTTGCAGGATGTTCTTGATTTCTCTGTTTGAAATCTCTACTTGCCCACTAGTTTGTGGATGGTAAGGAGTTGCCACCTTGTGTGAGATGCCATATTTCTTCAGAAGATTGTTGAATTGATTGTTGATGAAATGCGATCCTCCATCACTTATCACCACTCGAGGGATGCCAAACCTTGGAAATATGATCTTCTGGAACAGTCGCTTGACTACATTTGCATCTGCTGAGGGTGCTGGAATTGCTTCCACCCATTTTGAGACATAGTCGACTGCTACGAGGATATACTTGTTGTTACCTGAGCTTGGGAATGGTCCCATGAAATCAATTCCCCAGACATCAAAAATCTCTAATTCTAGGATCGAATTTTGTGGCATCTCATCACGTTTAGATATGTTTCCTGTCCGTTGACATGTGTCACAGCGGGAGACATAATCCTTAACGTCTCTGAAGATGTCAGGCCAATAAAAACCTACTTGAAGAATTTTCAATGCTGTCTTTTGGAATGATGCATGGCCACCATATGGCGAGGAGTGGCAGTTATGGATGATGCCTTTCGATTCTTCGTGTGTGACACATCTTCTGTGTATTCCGTCTATACAAAGGCGGAAGAGGTAAGGATCATCCCAGTAGAAATGTTTAGCATTTGCCAAGAATCTCTTCTTTTGCTGAAATGTCATGTCGGGAGGGATGGCTCCACATGCAATGTAGTTGGCCAGATCTGCGTACCATGGCCGTTTGCTTATCTCTACAGAGTAGAGGTGTTCGTCAGCAAAAGAGTCATCGATCGGTTGATCATTCTCGCTTGGTTGTCTCAATCTTGACAGGTGGTCGGCTACCAAATTCTCCGTGCCCTTCTTATCCCTAATTTCGATATCGAACTCTTGTAGGAGAAGTACCCATCGGATGAGTCTAGGTTTTGCGTCCTTCTTGTTGATGAGGTACTTGATTGCTGCATAATCTGTATAGATGATGACTTTTGAACCTACAAGGTAAGATCGAAATTTGTTAATTGCAAAGATTACTGCGAGTAGTTCTTTCTCAGTTGTTGTGTAATTGCATTGGGCTTCATTTAGTACTTTGCTCGCGTAATAGATTGCATAGGGTTTCTTATCCTTCCGCTGTCCTAGGACTGCCCCTACTGCGTAATCACTTGCATCGCACATGATCTCAAAAGGATGGTCCCAGTCGGGTGGTTGGAGAATTGGAGCTGAAATCAGAGCATTCCTGAGTGTGTTGAATGCTTCGATACATTTCCCATCGAAGATGAACTCGGCATCCTTTATAGTCAAGTTTGAGAGTGGCTTCGCGATTTTTGAGAAGTCCTTGATAAATCTTCGATAAAAGCCTGCATGACCAAGAAAACTGCGAATGTCACGAACACATGTTGGTTGAGTTAATTTCTCAATTACCTCGACTTTTGATTTGTCAACTTCTAGTCCCTTAGAGAAAATGGTGTGACCAAGCACAACTCCCTCTTGTACCATAAAATGACATTTTTCCCAATTTAATACGAGATTTACTTCTTCACATCTTTTTAGAACTTTAGACAAGTTCTTCAAACATGAGTCGAAGGTATCCCCATAAATTGAAAAATCATCCATGAATACTTCCATTATTTCTTCAACAAAATCTGAAAAGATAGACACCATGGCTCTTTGGAAGGTCGCTGGGGCGTTGCATAACCCGAAGGGCATGCGTCGGTATGCGAAAGTTCCGTAGGGGCATGTGAATGTGGTCTTTTCTTGATCTTGAGGATGAATTGGAATTTGGAAGAAGCCGGAGTATCCATCAAGGTAGCAGAAGTATGAATGCTTTGCTAGTCGCTCCAACAGTTGATCGATGAACGGAAGGGGGTAGTGGTCCTTTCTTGTCGCCACATTTAGCCGCCGATAATCAATGCACATTCGTCATCCTGTAACGACTCTTGTTTGGAGCATTTCGTCGTTATCTCCTTTCACAACTGTGGTGCCTCCCTTCTTCGGAACGACTTGGACGGGACTCACCCAGTTGCTATCAGAGATGGGGTAAATGATGCCTGCATCTAGCAGCTTCAGGACTTCTTTCTTGACCACTTCCTTCAAGTTCGGATTGAGTCTTCTTTGCGGTTCTCGTGAAGGTTTGTGATCTTCCTCTAGCAGAATTCGGTGCATGCAAATGGTAGGACTGAGGCCTTTGATGTCATCGATCGTGTAGCCAATGGCTTTCTTGTGTTTCCTGAGTGTATTGACGAGTTTGCTGGTTTGGGTCTTGTCAAACTGAGAGCCGACAATTATCGGATAGGTTCGGTATGGGCCTAGAAATTCGTATTGTAGGTTGGGTGGAAGAGGTTTAAGCTCGAGTTGTAGAGGAGAGGTTGCCTTTTCCTTCTTCTTCTCTTCGCTACTAACCGTATTGGGGAATACGGGTTGTAGGACTTTGGACGCGGGAATTTCTTCTCCTTTTTCTGTGACAGTAGTGCAACTTACGCATGTTTCATTATAAACCTCGTCAGGTTTAGTGGTGATATCTTGTTCAGGTTGTACTTCGTCATCTTCCCTTCCAAGAAGGCTATCCAGATCCTCTATACCCTTGAACTCTCCAAGTTCATCAAATGGATATTCTTCCTCTTCGAATTCATCAGTGATACCCAAATTGAAGACACGATCGATGTCAGAAGGGTATTTTAAAGCTCTGTTTATGTCGTAAGTGACCTTGTCCTTTCCGACATTTAGTGAAATTTTCTCATTCTTGACATCAATCATTGCTCCACATGTGGCGAGGAATGGTCTTCCAAGGATGATTGGAATGTGTTCATCTTCTTCCATGTCAACTACAATAAAATCTCCAGGTATCCAAAAGTCTCCAACTTTGATCGGTACATCTAGCAATACTCCTTCAGGATATCGAATTGACCGATCAGCCAGTTGTAATGCCATTCGAGTTGGTGATAGATCTCCACAATTCAATTTATCAAATACCGCATTTGGCATCAAACTTACACTTGCCCCCAGATCACATAAAGCTTTCTTAAAATCTGTTGTGCCGATTGTGCATGGTATCGAAAAGCTTCCCGGATCTTTCAACTTTGTCGGTAATTTGCTTTGCACGAGCGCACTGCATTCTAGATTGAGCGGAATTGTTGAGAGTTCTTGGAGTCTACTGCGGTTTGAAAGAATCTCCTTCAGAAATTTAGCATACGAGGTTATGCTTGCAATTGCTTCAGTGAAGGGGATTGTGACTTGTAGTTGCTTGAGGGTCTCTATGAATCTCGCGAATTGAGGCTCTATCTTGTGCTTGGCAGGCCTTGGAGGGAATGGCAGAGGTGGCTTGTAGGGAGGTGGTGCAACATATTCAGGTTCGGTTTGCCGTTCGTCTCCACCTACGGTGTCATTCTGCTCCTCGGTCTGCCTGCTTTTCGAGTACGGGCGGCTCCGGTTGTTGCGGCTCGTATTCTTCGGAATGCGATGGCTCTGCATGTATTTTATCGGAAGTTTGATCGGGCATGGGAGGTCCCTTGTAAGCTGTACCGCTCCTTAATGTTATGCATTTGCAAGTCTCTCTCGGGTTTTCTTCCGGTTGGCCCGGAAATTTGCCTTTTCCGCGTGTAATACTCGAGAGTTCTTTTGCCATCTTAGATACATTGTCTTCTAAGTCTTTGTTGCGGTTTGTTAAGGATTCGATCTTTTGTGCGATTTCAGCGTTAGCCTTATCTTGCTTCTCTAGGAATCTCTCCATTAATGATGTGATGTCAGGTTGCTGTGGTTTATTGTATTGCCTTGGTTGGTAATTAGGTTGGAGATTGTTGTATCTCGGTTGATAATTGGGCTGTGGTTGGTAGTTCTGTTGAGGTGCAGCAGGCCTTTGATTGTTTGCGTATGAGAGATTTGGATGGTTTCGGTTGTTCGGATGGTATGTATTGTAGGCGGGCTGAGGTCGAAAGCTGTTATCGATCGTGTTTGCTTGCTCTACTTCTTCCTCAGTTTCCGTCACATTCATACATTCGGTCATCTCATGCGCTCCTCCGCAATAGCCGCATGCTGTTGCGGCATTGACTGCTGCTACCGTTCGCTGCTTGGTTTGCTTGTTGAGTGCCATTTGCAAAGCATCGATCTTTGCGCTCAGCATGGATATATCATCTACTCGGTGCATGCCAGGTGTTGGAGTTGGCTTCTTTCGCTCAGGGATCCAGTAGTGTTGGTCGATTGCAATCTCTTCAATTAGATTGTAAGCTCGTCAGGTTTCTTGTTCATGATTGCTCCTCCTGCGAAAGCGTCAATAGACAACCTATCGGTAGGGTAACCATTATAAAAAGTTTGGATAATCAGCCATCTTTCTAGACCATGATGTGGACAACACCTTAACGTATCCTTATATCTATCTCATGCTTCACACAATGTTTCACCATCCCTTTGTTCAAAATTAGTAATTGCATTTCTAAACCTCGAAGTTTTGGATGGTGGAAAATATTTTGCAATAAACACATTAAACAATTGGTCCCAAGTTTGAATGGAATTGGCCGGTAGGGAAAACAACCATGCTCTTGCATTATCTTTTAATGAGAATTGAAATAGCCTTAGCCTGATTGCTTCATCGGTAACTCCGTTGATCTTTATCGTCTTGCATATCCCTAGGAAAATTGACAAATGAAGATGTGGGTCTTCATGTGGAAATTCTCCAAATTGCTGTTGCGAAACCATATTTATGAGAGCAGGTTTGATCTCAAAATTACGGCTTGTAACAGTTGGCGGGTTTATACTAGAATTAGGATCATTCGCGCGCGGTACGCAATAGTCTCGTAAAAGTTTGGGTCTTGCTGCATCGTGAACTCCATGATCACTATTGTTTTGTCTTCCATTGTTAATCGGTTCGTTCGGTGGGATATTCATGTTGATCGAATCTGAGTCTTCTTCGCTTTTAGAATTACTCAATGAAGAACTATGATTGGTTCTTATCGGCGATGTAGAAGCGAATTGTCCTCTCCTACTAGCAATCCTCTCGGATCTTCGTACGGATGATTCGGCCAGCGTGCAGCGTCCTAAAAAGAAAAGAAAATTTGAAAATTAAACTAAAAACTGAAAATAAAAAGAAAAATAAAATAAAAATGAAATTAAAAATAAAAGAAAAAAAATGCAGAAAATAAAAGAAATCTAGGCGTTTCTAATTAATTGGATTCAATGGTCAAAGCAAGGACGTCTTGCGAGGCCTTGCACAATGAACCGTTATTCCCCGGCAACGGCGCCAAAAAGCTTGATCACTCAAAAGAGAGCAATGTTTCTTTTAATATTTATAAACTCGTAAATGCTATCGGTTCGGACTGCAAGCGCACAATCCTATCGAGTAGTATATTCGAGGTCGATCCACAGGAAATATTGGTTCAATGCTTTGAGCGATCGAATCACAATCTTTCGAAAGGCTAGACGAAATCTGTAAATTGAGAGATGTTGATGTGATCAATGTAAATTAGGAAGCAATTAAAAGTAATTAAAATAAAGATAGAGATGAGAATTCCTAGGGTTTCGGCACACCATTGCTACTCAATCCGCTTTGACAATATATTCCTGTTGCGTCTGATTTTCTGTTGTTGTTTAATGAAAGACACCACATAGGTCATTGCGATTTATGTTACGCAAGAATGACAGATCTTTCACCGAGATTCTACATAGGACACTGCGATTTTCCTTACGCAAATGTCTGATCTCTCAAATATCCCAAATTACTACATAGATCACTGCGAATTTCTTTTACACATGTGATAGAATTTGGTACGCGTTTTGTTGGTCTGGTTTATGGTTTCCCCGCTAAGGTTTTCTTCACATAAACCTAATAAATCTCAACGAGGCTAATTCATACAAATAATTTCTCTTACCATTAAAGTATTGTCACTACCCTAACGGACTCAAACTAGATCATTGAAGTTAGATGAAGAGATAGTAAATCACAAAAGCATTTTGTTTCAATAACAAGAAATCATAATCAACAGAAATATATATATCAAAACATCAAGAGTAACAAGGTTTACTGCCTAGCCCTAAGAAAAGGAACTTAGCCGCGGAACGGCATTGTTACAAGCACTCCTCTCTTCTCACTTTAATAAAATATAACCCTAATTACAAAAGATAACTATTCCTTCTGCCCAGGAGCCTTATATAGGAGTGGAGGGACGTGTGGAGGTTGTGTAGAGGCTAAGAAACTGATCTGGAAACAGCTGTCGGCAGTTATTCCCCAAGAGATGCCTTCGGATACGGGCCGTATCAGGTGATACGGTCTGTATTAGGTCCTTGACGGTTAGGGTTTGATGCTTCTAGCGCTATCTCCTGGTCTATGCTAGGCCTAGTCCGTATTAGGCAATACGGACCGTAACAGAGACTTAGTCGATGAGCGTCGGTGATCCGATTGACCCGATTCTAGCTCCATTTGATGTAAAATAGTCCCAAAACTTGTTTTCTGCAATAAAACATAAAGAAGGGTGACAGTAGCCTTTTTCTCTAATAAAATAAACATAAGTGTGATAAAATATGTAAAACCTAAGCCAAAACCCTACGTAAATCATCGTTATTTTGACTCTGATCAGGAGGGCGTGATGTCACCGGTACGGAGGGACGAAGCAGAAGGACCTTCCCAAACAGCAGAACCTGTCTCTCATGCCGGACCAGCAGTTGCTGACCCTACTGTTGGACCAGCAGTTGCTGACCCTACTTTCGGACCAGCCGTTGCCGACCCTACTGCCGGACCAGCAGTTGCTGACCCTGATGCCCAACTAGCAGTTGCTGACCCTACTGCCCAACCAGCAGGTCATGACCCTCCTGCCCAAACAGCAGAACCTGACCTTACTGCCGGACCAGTACCTGCTGACCCTACTGCCAGAACAGCAGGCCATGACCCTCCTGTCCAACCAGCAGGACATACACCTCGTCTGCTCACCGAGGAAGAATACAAGCTCCTTCTCGAAAAGGATTTACGGGATCTCCACGACCGCTTGATGGCGGCACCCGAGGACCTGACGGATATCTTCATACATGTCCCTCCGGGGATATTTGTACACGATGGCTCGACTGTAATGCTGTCGTTCAACGACTTCAAGGACTTTCTACATGCCTCGACCTCCGATAAATGGCTCGATGTGGGGCACATCACCATTTTCCTCATGTTAGTGACCAAAAATTATTTATATCATGTGTATCGCACTGAAGAATATATTCTAATGTCATATGATAATTTTTTCAGGAAGCTAATCAATAGTTGTCAATGCAAACAGAACTTATGTGCTTTTCTGGACCCCGGCGTACTTAGTGCGACAACAGCAGAAACTGCTCCGAAGGAGTCTATACGGTACCTGTGTGGCGCGATGCTCCAAGCTACTAACATGAAGAAGAGATTTATTCTCTTGCCATACCACCAGAAGTACGTTACTTCTAACCTTGTTATTAAATATATAAATAATTGAAATCACACCATCAAGTCAAGCAAACACGTGTGTCACTATTATATATGCCAAAATATCTGGGTATTGTATGCTAAGATCCTATAATTCTTCTCCTCCCACAGAGGACACTGGTGTTTGATCATCATTGTGCCTTGCATGAATGCGGTTTACATCGTGAATTCTTCACAGCCCACAGAAAGGATCAGATTTAGCAAGTGCAAAGCAATCTACCCGTATGTGCAAAAGTAAGCAATAATCTTTCACTATGTTTGATTTTTTCCCAATTATAACAAATTGTGGAATTGCTAATTAGAGTCACTCCATTTTGTAAGGGCTTTTGCTGCATACGTTAAAAAAGGAGGATTGCACAGCACGGACAAGAAATTGGGAAATCGGCTGATTTGGAGGTGGTGGCCGGTGAGCACAACACAATTCTATAATTTCATATTTTGTTCAAAAAATTATTGTCATTCTAACATTGGGCGCTAAATATAAATTGTAGGGCCCGCAACAGGAGGACCGTTGGGAATGCGGATATTACATGATGATTTCCATGTTGGACTTTGTCGAAAGAATGCAATTCACATTTCCAGATGTGGTATGTAATTCATATTAATTGTGCCTATATCATAGCAATTGATATTTTCATATTATGCTTACTTATAATTCTCATTTCATTAAATTAGCAATTGATATTTGCGACTGTCTTGCATCTACCTTTTCTTGTTACTAACTAATACCAAATTATAATTGTAGCAACCATCAAAGCAAGCTGTGTACTCCAAGGAGCAGATCGACTTCGTAAGATGTAGCTGGGCAAGATGGTTTCTATCTGAATTTTGTAATGCTGAACATGGATTTGTATAACAATTTAGTGTATATATGAATTTAGCAAGCATAATTTAATGTCAAATTATCTGAAAAACTGGCTAGCAAAACAGAATGGTATATGAATTTTGTACGAAAACTGGCTAGCAAATTAAACTGAAGGCTAGCCCAGAAATGAAAAAAATCAAGAAAAAAAAATGGGACAATTCTATACGGATATTAAACGAAAGCCCGTGTAGAACGAGTTGAGTGAGCATAGATTATTTTATATTTGTCCGTGTATGATAGTTACGATACTGACACGGATATGAAATTACAAGTCCGTGTCAAAAGCAAACGCTACACGGACGTTAAACAAAAGCCCGTGTAGATGAGTACAGAGAGCTACACGGATGCTTTTATGTAGTCCGTGTATGTTAGTTAAGAGAACTTCACGGATATGAAACTAAACGTCCGTGTAGAACAAAGTAATTCCACACAGTTATTAAACAAACGTCCGTGCAGAACGAGTACAGATATTCTTTTATACAGTCCGTGTACGATAGTTAAGACAGCTTCACGGATATGAAATACGTCCTTGTTGAAAATAGTAATTTCACACGGTTGTTTAACCAAAACCCGTGTAGATCGTTTTCAGAGAGCTACACGGATTATTTGATATTTGTGCGTGTACGATAGCTATGACAGTCACAGATACGAAATTAAACGTCCGTGTAGATAGAGTAATTCGACACGGTTGTTTTGAACAAAGTCCGTGTAGAACGAGTTCGGAGATACAAGGATTATTTTATTTTTTATTGATTTGCTAAGAGAGGGACACGGATATGCAACTAAACGTCCGTGTAGGTAAACTAACCTACACGGACGTTTAGTTGCAATGTCCGTGAATAAAGAGTGGTCGTACACGGTCGTTTACGTAATATGAAAGTGAACGTCCATGTAGGTTGAGTAATTCGACACGGTTGTTTTGACCAAAGTCCGTCTAGAATGAGTTCGGAGATACAAGGATTATTTATTTTTTATTGATTTGTTAAGAGAAGGACACGGATATGCAACTAAACGTCCGTGTAGGTAAAGTAACCTACACGGACGTTTAGTTGCAAGGTCTGTGAATAAAGAGTAGTCGTACACGGTCGTTTACGTAATATCTGTTTTGCTCGGTTATATGGAGAGCGCCACAGGCAGGTGTATGGTCATGGCTGTTTATTTGGTAGTCCGTGTAGAAAATGTTAGATATACACGGGTAAATATCCGTGTCGATAGAGGGTACCTATTATACACCCTCAACTCATACACGGTAGGAAATCCGTGTAGCTCCTCCGGTAATGTCCGTCTGCAATCTCTTTTTTTGTAGTAGTGATATCTTAATTCATGACTGCTACCATGATAAAATCTTTTTAATCCTAAGAAAATTTCTAACGTGTAGTCCCTAACGGCACTTAGAGGGGGTTTAAAGGGAGTCTTAAAGACTCTTAGACATTTTTCGGTTAAGCCCTCTAAACTAACAAGTCAAACAGGCGTGTGCAAGTAAAGTAAATAGAGTAGAGTTTAGAGATAGTTGACACGCAATATGATAACAGAGTTCGGCATAAAATGTCTACGTCTCCGGGGTAGATCAACCTCGTCGGCGCCCCTTTCCTATTACCCAAAAAGAAATGATACAACTCGTAACACGTGAGCCCAACAGTGCTGGGAAGTCACGGCCTAACTCTTGTACAAGGTGAGCCAAGAACCTCGAGCTAGAAAGTCCCTCAGGATCGTCACACAGCTATGGATATATGTGAGCGGAAATGCTCTTGCTAGTGTACCCTTTCGCGCCCTATAAGCAATATGCACTAGCTGTGATGTAAAAGCTCTAGAACTATATCCTAGACACTAAACTATATCTCCTAAAAGATAAGTCAAGTGAATTTGAGAGTGTTGACAAGATTTTGAAGTTTAAGCTCACTCAACAATGGAAGCTTTCAAGTGTTGCACAATAAATACGTTTTCAAATGTGGGAGGCGGCTAGCTTAGCAAATATGAAGTAGATAACTCTTTATATAGTAGGGAATTCAGATTTGCTAGATCCACTCTGACGGAAAGAAACACGTTATGATAGACTGTACGAATATTGAAGTTAGAGTTTCCGCAAAATAATTCAAATTGATATTAATCGTTTGGAACGTTTATGCCTGCTCAAGACGTTTAGTACAATTTGTCCCACAAAACTTGATAAGCTTTCCATACGGATGTCATCCGTCTTGGGCAAAACCAACCTGAAACTTTCTAACTTGTTTCATTTAAATTCGTTCCACATGATTTGTTTCGTTCAAGGTTGATGCTCCAGAAATCAACATAACTCAAATATACTTTACTTAACTACTTGATTATTACACAAATCTATAGCTTCGTAAAATCTTGTTGACTTCTTAGGTTCATCAAAAGAATCTTTTAATTCAGCACTTCATGAAGCTCGGTTCTTCTTTATAAATCTTGTAATCAAAGCTCTGAATCTATCTTTGATTCTTCACAATAGATCTTCTAATTAAAACTTTGAACCTGCAAACTCACTCAATCATATAAATGGTTAAACTCAATTAATGTATGTTTTACAAATCTAGTCAAACAAAGTATTAAATGATTGCATACAGCCAACACAACGTTTCCGTGAGCTCAAGACACGACTTTAATAGCATGAATTCTTCCTTGATGTGTTCGGTAGTTGGTCTTCCAAGTCTTAGGGTTGCCAATCGAGTCTTTTCCTTGTTTCCTCAAGAACACACACTCTCTCTCTTTTGAAAGTGACTTATTAGAGGCTACCAAGCTTTTCTCTCTCTTAGATGGAGAAATAAGAAAGAAGACAAAAAACTGAATTTGATTTGATTTGATTTGGAATCTAGGTTTAGGGACTAAATTGGTCTGATATCTGGTTGGAGTTATCCAATCCACATCAAGATTTGTGTGCACTTAATCTGCACAAATTTTAAAGTTATTTACATGAATTTTGATACAAATTGAACGACTCTAACCTAACATCTGACCAAATTTGATTTGATGTCCGTCAAACCCCTCCGATTCCAACCCTATTACAATTACAATTCGGATCCCTAAAGTAACTCAAACTTTGAGTTTTTTATTTTCAAAAACTTGTTCCCATATTAATAATTTGACTATGCACCTCTTTGTTATCATTTCTCCTTTTCAAATAAAATTCTGGGTAATCTGTTTTCGCAAGTAGCAAGAGATACTTGTTCTCTGTTCATTGTTAAAGGACTTGTTACCGAAGTTCATACAAACAAACTCAAGTTTAGTTTGATTAAAAATCAAATGTCCACAAATAATCTTCGGGAACTGTATCTAAGGACTAGTATTTCATTAGTTGCATATATTATATAAAAGATGATTGGCATAATTTAAAGTTTCAACACTAATTAATAGGCTCCATATATAGTATTTCTTGAAATATACACATATATGCTGCATGCATAGTATCTCTTATATATATATATTCTTTATTTTGAATTAAGCTACCTTATTATATATATAACAACTCGATTGACATATTATATAATACATATGATCTGCTCCACTCTCTTAATCATACTAACATAACACACACATATATATATCCTAATTTGTCATATTAATTAAATCATCTTTAGTTTGTAATTGGAATTAACCTCCCACGAGTCTTGCTCTCTTGTTCCTTAGGCACTGTCACTTTAAGAACTCCATTCTCCATCACGGCTTTCATGCCATCCACATTAGCATTCGACGGCAGGCGAACGGTGCGCAGGAACTTTTCGTTGCTCCTCTCGATGCGGTGCCACTTGTCACCCTTCTCCTCAGCCTCTTTGCTCCTCTGGCCGCTTATTTTGAGCACCTTCTCTTCCTCCACCTCGATTTTTACCTCATCGTTTTTTACACCAGGCAGATCAGTTATGAACACGTGAGAGTTTGGTGTCTCCTTCCAGTCTAAGTTGGCGGTCGCAAAAGCAGGTGTTGTGCTGGCTGCAGCAGCAGCGAGGGAAATTGCTTCGAATGGGTCCCATATATCGATATTCATGGTCTCATCAGTGTTATTGTTCATGTTTTTGGCATGTTTTCGGCCAAACACGCTAGGAATTATGGACATTTTTGGAAGTTACAGATATATGCCCACAATTTTTTCCTTGGTTTTTTCCCCTTGCTTACTCTCTTGCTTCAGTTAGGGACTCAAGAAGGAGCATTTATAGGAGCAAAGAGTTGATGGGTGAAACATTGAGGTGGCTAGGAGAGAATCTTATTTTGTTCTAGACTATACTGTTCATAACAAGTGAAGTCGGGCGAGGTTTGCTTATGGTAGATCCGAGATCCGAGATCCGAGATGGATCAGTCGGTATTAATGGTACATGCATCACGTACTATATATATATGCATGTCATTCTGTTATCAGATCATGAAGGAAAAGATGAATGAACAAAGTAAATCCATACCCGCTTAATTTGTTAGGTGGAATTAAAATGATTGTAATATATATATAGTTCTTTAGTTAGGTGTGCAATATATGTGATATAGATGCTCAAAATGGTCCTTAATTATTCTGATTGAGACAAAAGATAAAAAGAGACATTGGGACCTCGATCTGCTTTATTATATATGGCAAGAGAGCCCTGCTCCAGATGGCCTTAATTAATTAAAATTCCTCATCTTTAGTTCTTTACTTTGTTATACAAGTTTGGTATCTTCATTTTTCCAAATTTACAGGATTATATATGTATGTGAGGTTAAACCGGCAACGATATTAAAACTACTCACTTTCTTATTTTACTGTATAGACAATTTTATCCTTTTAAATTGATTCTCTCTCATATATATATATATATATATATATAGTGCTTGGCTATTATGCTTATATAAGCATATGCCCACATATGCTTAAATGAGCATTTTTGTGTTTCCAATGTTCAAATGGTCGATCCGACCGTTCATCTTGTTCTCCATATTAATATGTGCTTGGAGACCAAATTTTACATTTTTCTGAATTTTTTTACTATTTATTAAGCCACTTTGAAAATTGCTGATCATATGGTCCAGAATTTTGGAAACACTGTTTTTACTGTTCACCCAGATCAGCAATTTTCAAAGTGGCATAATAAATAGTAAAAAAATTCAGAAAAATGTAAAATTTGGTCTCCAAGCACATATTAATATGGAGAACAAGATGAACGGTCGGATCAACCATTTGAACATTGGAAACGCAAAAATGAGTTATAAGCATATGTGGGCATATGCTTATATAAGCATAGTAGCCAGCCCCTATATATATATATATATTGCTACAAAAGAAATTTCCTTAAAAGTTATATATGTTTTCCGAAGTATGTTATTTGTTTAAAATTTGTTTCTCTCAAATTATTCTATGATTACATTATGAACAAATATGGTAGCTAGTTAGAATTAAAGAGGGTCAAAATTGTCCATACATTAATTTTGTTAAAGATGTTGTGTCAATATGCCTACCCTTACACACCTTGTGCTCTCTAAAAGTTAACATATAGAAAAGAAAATTGTATTGGAGATTCTTTATCTTTCAATATAAAATATATTGTTAGATCTAGCTAGAGAGGTTCTTCGTTGATAATATATCTTGGCAAATTAATTAAATTTTCAGTGCATGTAATTGATTTATTGCTATGTAGTTATTATTTTATCTGTCTACTATATATATGATGTTTTATTTCATTTCATAATATTATACATATACAAACAAGTAACATATATCTCTAGAACTTTCAGTCAAAAACTAATCAAGTAATGGATCTAGCTAGCTAGATCGAGAATCTGTCATCCATGCATAAGATCGAATTTACTTTATAGAAAACAGATCGATTATCGTGCAAGCTCGAATATGCTTCCTGACTTTTTAAGGGAAAATATTAATATCCCCCAGTCCACTGAGAAGATCAGGAAACTACAATATTAATTGTAGCTGTTTCTTTTTTGAAGAAAATTAACATGGGTCGAGCCCATCTTTAATTTCATTCATGATTTAGTCCATTATATAAGTGATGTAACAGTGAAGTAAAAAGCAATTGTGTTCAAAACAGTTTGAGCAGAAATCAAAATAAAGGAAAATAATTAAAAAGAAATGTGAATAGAAACCTAAGTAAAACGGAAACAAAGATTAAGATGAAAGTAAATAAAATTGTAGAGAGGCATGTCCAGCTATGAAATTTTCCTATTTTCCAATTGCAATTGCTTCTTGCGCCCTAATCAGGTTCTGTTGGATAAAACTGCAGCTGCCAAATAACTTCCGTCTTCTAAATCTCTTATTTCTTTGCTGCATTCTGTGAACGTTCGCGCACAATGCTCTCGCCAAATGATGAAGTGAGTGATTAATGTCTTGGATCTGTGCCTCTTTGGGTGATGAGAATTTGTAATGGATTCAATTTGCGTACGTATCAGGCATGCATGTCTAATGAGCTGTCTGATGCCAGTGCCTGATATAGTTCCTTTGCAAATTAATGAGCATTCTTCTAGCAGGTGTTTTATTGATTCCAGCTTATTTTTACAAACAACACATCTGTTGATGATCGGCCATCCCCGCTTGCTTAAGTTGTCTATTGTTAATGAAAATTTTAGCGGAAGTATGAGACACAGAAAGACAGAAAGGAGAATTTATGAATTTTGTATGTTTTATTGATATTGATATTTTTTTCTCTATTGATTTTTGTTATATATTTTTACAGTCTCTCTCCTATGGATATTTATAACCTCATGGCTTATTGTACCGTTAATTCCAACGATAACTTCTTATTTTTTCTAAATTACAATTTTACCCTTTCTCTAATTTAGACCTCTAACTATCGTTATTCTCAACACTCCCCCTCAAGCTAGGATTGTAGATATCAATTAATCCTAGCTTGCTTGTTATTTCTTCAAACGCCTTCGGAATAAGACCCTTTGTAAAAATATCGGCTAATTGGTTTTGGCTCTTCACGTAAGGGGTTTCGATTTCCTTGGCTTGAATTTTTTCTCTTATGAAATGACAATCAACTTCGATGTGTTTTGCTGCATTGTTATCACAAAACATCTTCATTGGTTTATCTATTTTGAAGTTCAATTTCTCGAGCAATTGTTTGATCCATGTGAGTTCACTTGCGGTGGATGTCATGGCACGATATTTCGCTTCCGCACTTGAACATGCCACGACATTTTGCTTCTTGCTTTTCCATGTGACTAAGTTTCCGCCTACAAACGTACAATAGCCGGTTGTAGATTTTCTATCGAAACTCCCGGCTCAATCTGCATCAGAATAGCCACACACTTTGTTAGATTTATTATTTTTCATCCATATACCCTTTCCGGAGGATTTCTTTAAGTATCTCAAAATTCTATCAATTGCATCAAAATGAGGTTTTCTTGGTGAATGCATAAATTTATTAATTTGGCTACCGCAAATGAAATATCCGGCCTTGTTACCGTTAGGTAAATCAATTTACCTACAAGCAGTTGGAATTGGTTGATATTTTCCAACGGTTTTCCATCTTCGGAATTTAATTTACAATTGCTATCTATTGGTGTTGAGGCCGGTTTGGACCCTAATTTTCTCGTTTCTTTTAGAAAGTCAATGGTATATTTTCTTTGTGAAATAAATAGTCCCTTGATAGAGTGAGCTATTTCAATTCCTAAAAAGTATTTAAGTTTACCAAGGTCTTTTATTTCAAGTTTTTCTTTTAAGTATTTTTTAATATTTATTTCCGGTTATTATTATGTCATCAACATAAACAAGAACAACGGTGATATCATTACTCTCAGGTTTTGAGAATAATGATGTATCGGATTGGCTTACTATAAAACTGCAAGAAATTAAATATTGAGATAGTTTGCCATACCATGCTCTTGGAGATTGTTTAAGTCCATAAATTGACTTTTTTAACCTATAAACAAGATTAACATTTTTTTCTTGTACATGATCCGGTGGAAGGGTCATATAAACCTCTTCTTCAAGTGTTCCTTGAAGAAATTCATTTTTAACATCCATTTGATATGCATTCCAACCATTATTTACCGCTATCAAAAGTACAATTCTTATGGTATTCATTTTTTCTACCAGAGCAAATGTCTCTTGGTAATCAATACCATATGTTTGGGTATACCCTTTGGGTATACCCTTTGGCAACTAGCCGGGCCTTATACCTTTCTATGGATCCCTCGCTTTGGTATTTTATTTTATAAATCCATTTGCATCCTACGGGTTTTTTATTTTTTGGTAATAATTCAATGGTTCCATGGTTTAATGGAGACCCCGAGAGATAGAACCTGGCCACGCGAGCGTCGGGCGATTGCCGGAGTACCGCCTGAGCAATGGTCCCTCTCTTCGTTTTAGTAGTATCGTGGCTAGTTTTGTACTATTTATATTTGGTATATTTAGATTATCCTATATTGTGATTATTTTGTATGTGTGCTTTTATGGTACTATTTTTATATTTTTCAGATAAAATAAATTATCATGATAATGCTAAACAAAAAATATTACAACAATAACAATAATAGTACAACATAAAAAATAAACAGAAAATATTAAAAAAATTGAATAAGTGCTTTAAACAACAAAATAAGTACTTTAAAGATTAAATGCACACCAATTGACGCATCTCGAAATAAATTGAGTCGGTGTGAGTGACACAAATATCCAGAAAAATAGTCAAGAAAATAATATTACAATATAATAACAAAATAAAATTACACTACATAATCACATAGCAGATTATATACAAGAAAAAAATAGTTTGTGTGTAATAAAAAAAAAATTGGAAACCGGCCATTTTGTGGCTGGTTTTGACATTTTTGGAAAAAGTCGGGAATCATGGGTAAATTAATTAATTTGTAATTAACTTTGAATATTAATAAAAATGTCGGAGGGAGAGGTGTTGATCGAGTTGGTTAGGTTAAAACTGTATTTGAAAAATTTTATTTGGTTTTCAAAATTATAACTGAACTAATCGAATTAAATTTAACCGATTAACAGCCGAACCAAAATAATAAAAATAAATTTCGATTATTTGATTGAAATGAATAAAAAAAATTAAATTTTAAAATATCAAAACTCAGAAAAAAAAAAAAAAAATCTCAAATCTAGTTATATACGTCTGTCGGCCGACAGCCAAGGTGCAGATGCATAATTTCTACCAGGAAAATGCCCTGTTGGCAGCCAAGGTGCAGACGCCTCTCACTTCACACTTTTTTTTTTTCGAGTTTCCACCTCCGACACAATGATACCCTCTCCTCTCTCTCATCTCTATCTCTTTGAACGGAGAGGAGAATGAGAGAGGGGAGGGAGCCGAGCCGAGAGCACGGTATTGTCGAAGTTCGGAAAGTAGAGTCTTCATCTCGATCGGAGCGTGACGGTGAATAAATCCGATCGTTAGAGTGCAGTGGCGGTTGAAAGAGCAGATCCGGTCGTGCAGTGAGATGGGGATTAAGGTATTAGAAGAGTAGATCTAATAAAATAGTATATTTAGGATTTAGAGGGTGATTAAAGGTGATTAGAATAATTTAGAAGATTTCGTGAGAACTTAGAAGTAGATTTAGGAATTAAAGTCAAATCAATTGATTTGTTGTAAATACATTTTTATCAAATATAAAAAATCGATATAATTAAAAATTGAACCGAACTAATCCATTTAATCTGAAAAACCGAACCATTTAATCCAAATTTTTTTTGGTCCAATTGAAAATCAAATAAACCGACCGAATCATAGAGATCTGATCCATTAGATTATTATTGGACGGCTTCTGTTTGTGTTCCATACAAATAAAAAAGTAAATGGTTCAGTTATTGCATATTGGGCTCCAGTTAATAAATCTGATCAATTGCCATAAAAGTAACAACTATTTGTTTGCTATATTAATTGCATATCGACCATACGATAAAAATCAAACGATCCTGATTAGATCTAAATTTGATAAGATTGAATTTGTTGAAAAAATAGAAGAACAAAAAGTAAAATAATATATACACTTGCGCGCCAGGTAGGGGTCGAACCTACGACCTTCTGCTTAGGAAACAGACGCTCTATCCACTGAGCTACAGGCGCTTTTTATATACCATTCTAATATTTTTATCTTACACGTAGTCTAGAATTCTGTTGCATAAAAAAAGCAGGATCTAGATTCTAGCACAAGTGGAAGGCTGAAAGGACAGAGAACTATATACCATTATACCTTATTCGGTTCACAAGAATAAAACTTAACAATAATTTGGAATGTCGGTTGGCCTAAGAATGAGAATAAACTTCAGCCAGGTTAAAAATGTTTAATTGACAAAAACAAACCTTTAAATGAAATGTTTTAATAATATGCTCTAGTCTCAAATAATGAGAGAGAGAGTGAGTTCGGCTAACGCGATTCCTCTAGTATTTCAACAATATGCTCCCATCGGCCTCCAAAATCTATCAAATCAGTTTCAAACGATAAATCCAAACCATTCAAACAAATCTCCATAATCGAGAGTTCCGTTTCCATATAGATTTTTAAATTTGAAGCGAATTGATAGGTTTAAGAGGCCGGAAGACCTTCACTCCTTTACATCATCATCATCATCATCATCATGCGGTTCAATTTGAGAGATTATGGCTCAATTACAATACAAAGTACAAGGCGATAACGTGTCCAATCCCTATATCAATATCATGATGGACACCTGACATCCCTTCAGCTTCCGCTCTATGCTTTTGGAAAGCCAATGGACGAGTTGAACTTAATTATCACTGTTTTTCATGAGTTCTCTTACAAGACCTTACAAGACCTTGAGCAGATAAATCAGGCAAAAAGCATTTCCCATTTCCCAATAAATACGTATACGTGTACTGTAACTTGCCAATGGATGTTTATATATTTCATAATGTCACAGGATGCTTCCTGTCAATAGAATTTCAGAAATCCCCACTGGTTTTTGATCACTACCATCTCAGACTTCTCTGGTGCAGTCTGAAAACATTTCTCAAGTTGGCACACAAATTGAATCTCCAAAATTGTTGTTGGAGAACAAATACAATATGAAGTTGCTACAAAAATATGAAAAAGCTTAGCTTGCAACATGACTGAGACAACACAAGAGAGCTACTTTTTACCAAAACTGACAAGTATCAATTCTCACAATATTCTACAAGGTGCAGGTTAGTATCTTTTATACAGATAACTGTCATTATTTATTTCCATATGAAAGTGCTGTCAAGAAAAAAGGTTCCTCAATTTACACGAAGAATATGAAAGTTACATATATTTCAAAACAAATGCCCCAAATCCAATACCAAGAAAAGTTGCGATCGCAATGCCGAAGATGCCCGCAAGAATACCAGGTACAATCAATGAGGTCCACCCCTTAGCAGTTGCCATTCCACAAGGCTGTAGTGGGGCCTCCAACATTTGCATTCGAGGCAATCAGCAATAGCTTTTTCTCAAAGCCAAGAATTTTTCCCACCCCCAAAATGATTGCAAGATGTACTGCCACTTGAATAAATGAGAATGCGAAAATCCCTGGAGTTGTGTTGATTACATTTGATATGCTTCCATTCGCTCCCACCACAGCAAAGAAAACCTAGAAATTTGCTTTAAAGATTAAATTACTTGAAAATTGCTATCTATTGTTGACAAGGCTTGCTTGTATCAGGGGTACAAGACCATATATCTGGTAATGCCATGGTGCCAGAGACTTTCACGGATTCCTAAACAAAATTGTGCAAACAAATAGTTGAACTACCTGCATGAGGATTAAGGCTATTGCCTCACCAGTAGGCGCCAACTTGGCAAAATAAGAAGGAAAAATAGTAGCTAATGCCACTGCAATAGCAGTTACACAAGGGAGGTTGCCGCCTTGTATGCTGAAATAATTTGTTATGTAACTTCCCATCTTGCATATTGCAAATGATATGGCGATAGCTACTGCACTCTCCAGTACTGGCAGCTTGTTGTTATCTCCAGTCGGTTTGCTAATTCCTTCTGTATCTCCTAAAATTTAAAAAAATGCACCATTAATGTGTCATGTGGAAAAAGATTTTGGGGGTAAGTTGAATCAAATATAGACTAATGGAGTATTTAACGAGTGATAACTACAATACTGAGAATTAATTAAGGCTTGCTGAAAACATTACAACCATCACCAACAGAATTGAGAGTAAATTTATTTTTATCAAGATCAAATTAAGCTCCACTTGAGGCATTGTATTCAATCAAAATGAAGAGGGAGGCTATGGTACTATGGATAGCACACATTGGTTTGTACTTTGAATCAATATCTCTGTTTACAAAAGTTCAAATAGTCAACCTGAACCGTTCAATATGACCTTCATATGAAAATATACTTGCTGACTAAATTATTTTTAGATAGGTAGAAAATCACTACTCTTGAATGGTCTAGAATCTTTAGATCAAGTGATTTTCTACCTATCTAAGAAAAAAGTAAAAAATTTCAACAAATGTAAAATTTAGTCAGCAAGTACATAGTCTTATGGTGATCATGTTGAACGGTTCAGATCGATTGGTTGGACTTAGAAAACAAAGATATTAATCCAAAATACGGACCAATAAGGCATAGTACCATAGCCTCACTCCAAAATGACATAATGCTTGACTCAGGCTTAATTTGCACAAATTAAGCTTCATTGAGGATCCATATTACAACTACTCTAAAAATATTTAGGGATAAAAAGTTTACCAACCACTGCTAGAAGAGGTAGAAGCCTCAGCCGGTATGGAAGAGGCCAATGCAAAGAGGGTGGTGAAGTACACAGCACATATCACATTGTCAGCTGCGAGACCGGCGGCTAAAACAGACGGAGATGTACCCAGTGCTTCTGATACTGCCACATAATTCACCGCTGAAAAATTTATAGAATTTAGTTGACTGTATGAAGAATCACAAGGCAGTAAAATCAACATTGTTTTCATTGCATAGAAGTAAGTTAATTTGAACCTACCTCCACCGATATGTCGTGCCATTAAGGCTGCTGCAATCTTCCAGTTGTCTTGCCCAAGTGATCGCATCGGTACTAGTAAATATGCCACAACCGTAGCAATTGTTGTAGCCACTGTGAGAAATATACAAAAGCATGGGTTACACGTCGTTTTCAATCATATAGTAAAAAAATAATGGAAGTAGGTATGTGGAAGAGAGGGAGAGAGGGTAGCAGTACCAGATCCAACTAAAAATGCGAGGAGGAGAGTACCAGTAGAGCTGAGCACACGACGTAAGTCAGCATTAAATAACAGTAAGGGTATGGCGAGGGGTAAAAGGTATTGTAAGACAAGGCTGTAGGCAGGTGCATCTGATGCAACAATACCTACACTACTTGCGGCAAGTCCCACCAGGGTACTGACGAGGGCCCCACTCAGTGTACTCCCTAGTTTAGTCTTCTCTGACCTGGAACAAAATTAATGAAGTTTTCATGAAATGAGGTGGGTTATGAGGGATCGAGAGGATGGAGATGTGATGTGACAATTACCAGGTTTCAGGTTTCAGAGAGATGAAATGAAACGAAAGAAAAGTAAGTGGTCACCCACCAGATGCCAAAAGCGCCAGCAGCGAAGAGAGCGGTCCAGTTGCCCCATTGGTCGTTGGGAGAGATCAGAGGCGCAGAGGGAAGCTGCAAGGAAGCTGAGACCACCACTTGTTGCTGTTGCGGCCGCTTCTGTCGGAGAGAGAGATGCGGTAAGTACCTGAGCCGGGAGGAGGGTTCGTATGAGTGGACCGAACCGGTGGTTGGCTGAAGTCGGACCGGAAGGCGAACGGAGAGGCGGGACGAGAGGGCCATGAGAGCGAACGGTGAGATTCGAATCGAGACGGGTGAGGAGGAGCACAAGTAGAAGTAGAAGTAGAACAACAACAGATGCCATTAATTCTTGAATTCTTGGCCTTGGCCCCACACACCCACACGGTGACACGGATGGAGTCTTAAAATAGCTTCCTTGGAGCCCAGTGCCCCAGTCTCGCACATTTGTGAACGGTTGGCATTAATGCAACAGTCTAGTCTCATGTTACATCACTAAAACATTTGGGGTTCTTTTCAAAACATGCTTACTACTAAATGACCCTTATCTCGGATAATTAAAATCTGTTTAAATCCATCGTTCGTGAACAGTGTTTTTAAAATCTCTAAAATTTTGAATCCAGTTGTCTAACTTTTTTTATACACGTATTTCAAAACAGTTGATTTTTCTGTGCATGCATCTACAAACAGCTTGACGGCTGGATTCAGAGAAACACAGATTTCAAGAACACTGTTCACCACTGAGAATTTCAGCAGATTCGTTTCCTATCTCGAGTGCTTTCAAAAAATGAAAAGAGGAACTATTTTGTTCAATTCTTAATAAAGAGTTCGGTTAGTATGGCATCACTGTCATGTCCGTCTATATAATGCTAACTTCAAAACTTATCAAATCAACTTCAAAACAGATCTACTTAATTAGTCGTGTGTATGGGTGAGTAAATTACTCATAACTCGTCAACTCGCTCATAACTCGCTCGCTAAAAGCTCATTAACTTAATGAGCCGAGCATGAGCATACTCCAACTCGCTCATAACTCACTCACTAAAAACTGAGTTACATACTTAATTTGCTTAATAGTTGTTTAATTTTGTTAAATTTATTTATGGATAATTTTTTGTTAAATTATGTACTGTTTAATTGGTTGGATTATGACAATTTGTTAAATTCTATAAATGAAAATTAGTTTTTGAATGATGTATCTTAAACAAAAAACTCAAAACAAAATTCAAATTGCTTACAAGCTTAATTTCTTAACGAGTCGCTCATACCACAACTTGCTCATTATCAACTCGCTATAACTCGCTCATTAAGCTAATGAGCCGAGCATGAGCATACCCCAACTCGCTCATTAATAACTCCTAATTGTGTGTAAATTTACATGCAAAAATTTAAATTGTCGTATTCAGTTAGTATCAAGTCAAACTGTCAAATGTAAGAGTTTTTAAGTTAATTTTAATGTATTTATTTTTCAATATTTTGACCGCTTGACTTGATACTAAAATAATTTAAAAAAAAACAATTTTTGCATCCAAACGAATCACTCAGAAAGTAAATCGGTTTGAATAGTTTAATTAATCGTCTAATGACTATCTAATATGTTTTAGAGTTGATGTCATGTACTTATATGACACTAATGTCATCACTCATAAGTAATAGATATATATTTTGTTATTGCATAACAAGTTAATTATATATATAGAGAGAGAGAGAGTTGGGCTATGGTTAGTTGTGAAGTAAGATGTCATTTTTACTTCACGCTCATATTTTCATTTTGAAAATTCAAACAACCGATCTGAACCGTTCAACATGTTCTCTATATTGAAATGTGCTTGGAGACCAAATTTTACATTTTTTGGAATTTTTTTACTATTTATTAAGCCACTTTGAAAATCGCTGATCCGGTGGTCCAGAAAATTTTACTGTTCACAGTGGATCAGCGATTTCAAAGTGGCTTAATAAATAGTAAAAAAATTCCAAAAAATGTAAAATTTAGTCTCCAAGCACATTTCAATATTTAGAAAAAGTTGAACGATTCGGATCGGTTGTTTGAATTTTCAAAATAAAAATATAGCGTGAAGTAAAAAGACGTTTTACTTCACAACTCACCATAGTCTATCTCTCTCTATATATATATATATATATATATATATAGTAGAACTAGAGTGTTCCTAAATTCACCAAGCTTCTTTGTGAACTCAACTCTAAAACCTATGAAATTGGCTTCAAACGACGAATCCAAACGTTGAAATCCTTCTATCTTACAAGTGATATATCTACATGTGAAATTTTTTAAAGTTTAGAATTAATTTAGTATAAAGTCAAGTGGTAAAAATTAGAAGGTTTATAAATTAATTTTAATGCATTCATTTTTTGGAAGTCTTTTGACTACTTGACTCTATACAAAATTAATTTAAAATTTAAAATCTTTTATATGTAGACGCATCACTCGTGAGATAGAAGGATTTCAACGGTTTTGATTCGTCGTATGAAGCCAATCTGATAATTTTAGAATTGAGTTCACAAAAGGACTTGTTGAACTTACGAACACCGTAGTTCTACTCATGTATATTTATATATATATAGAGAGAGAGAGAGAGAGAGAGAGAGAGCTGGGCTAAAATGAGCCATGGTGTAAAACAAGATTTTGCTCCATGACACTATATTTTTATTTTGAAAATCCAAACAACTAATCCGAACCGCTCAACATGATATTCATATTGAAATGTGCTTGGAGACCAAATTTTACATTTTTTGAAATTTTTTTACTATTTATTAAGCCACTTTGAAATTGCTGATCCGGTGGTCCAGAAAATTTTACTGTTTTTTACTGTTCACAGTGGATCAATTATTTTCAAAGTGGCTTAATAAATAGTAAAAAAATTCCAAAAAGTATAAAATTTAATCTCCAACCACATTTCAATATAGAGAACATGTTAGAAGGTTTGAATCGGTTGTTTGGATTTTCAAAATAAAAATATGATGTGGAGTATAACCGTGTTTTACACCATGGCTCACCCAAGTCAACCTCTATATATATAATTAAGAATCCGAATTATATCCGTATTCATATTCGATAATATCCGTATCCGTATCCAATTAATATCTCGTTTCCGTATCCAATTAATATCTGATCCGTACCCGTATCCAGAAAAAAAATACAGATACGATATGGGTTGACCACTATCCGATCCGTATCCGATCCGTTTGCACCCCTACGTCAGATTCCTAAATTTATATGTATTTCATAAATTTGCTATTACTGCTACCTAATACATGAACATGATAAATTAATAAAGGAATTTTTGAGATAATTATGCCCCTTAACAGAGCAATCAAATTCAAGTCTGATTAATTGATAAGGTCCTTCGACACACCGTTTGAGTTAAAAAAGGAAATGTGTTTTTGTTTGATCTATTG
>JAJGRW010000665.1:40453-149231 GCA_025461045.1 Carex parvula | reverse complement strand
CCTTGTTGTTCATCTAGTGAGAGAAATCAGATCTGTGGTCCTGTGTTCATGCGGTATATGTATCCATTCGAGAGATACATGGGAATTTTGAAAAAATACGTAAGGAACCGACATCGACCCGAAGGTAGCATTGTAGAAGGATATTCCACGGAAGAGGTGATTGATTTTTGCACCAACTACATGACCGGTGTCTGTCCTATTGGCGTTCCAAAGTCTCGATATGAGGGAAGGCTCCAGGGAGTCGGGACAATTGGGTTGAAAGCCGTAGTTGCTGATAGAGATGAACTACAGAAGGCGCATTTTTTGGTACTACAGCACATGACAGATGTTGCTCCCTATATGAGCACATGGCAATCCTTCAACAAGAGTACTACACGAGAAGTCAGAAGTGGCTTACCAACGAGCATAATCGTTCATTTGTAGGATGGCTGAGAGAAAGGGTGCAGTCACACCCCGATATGGCCCGTAAATGAAATTGTTCGACTGCTGGGCGAAGGACCCCGAATTGTTGTTAGAACATTCCAAGGATACGAAATTAACGGATATTACATTTTTACACTAAATCCCAAGTGATAAGAGCACGATGCAAAATATGGGGTGAGTTGGTGGCGACGTCTCAAGAATTCAGTAGATCCGGAGATTCCCGGCCGGTTTTTGCATCAAAGTCGTATTATGGCGTTATTGAGGAAATTTGGGAGATCATTTACAGTCCTGACCTCAGCATTCCCCTTGTTTCAGGTGTCAATGGGTCGGAAGACCGGGGTGTTAAATCTGATAACGACGGGTTCACACTCGTTAATTTAATAAAGTTGGTATGTTGATGATCGTTTAGACGCGCCAAGCAAGCAACCCAAGTCTTTATGTCAACTGACCCGAGTGATAATAGGTGGAGCATCGTCCTATCTGGGAAAAGAAGAAATTGTTGGGGTAGAAAACGTCGTCGACGAAGAGAGTATGACCAGTTCGACGAAATACCTCCATTTTGTACCGCGTGCAAACTGAGGTTTAGCCTCACATTGAAGAAAACAAGACGAAGCAAAAACTATTTGCGATCCGACCACAATGAAGGAATAGGTACGAATGTAATGTGAAATTAGCGAAAAAACAAGCGAAACAGGAAAAAAAAAAGAGATGTATAATATTTATTTTATGTAAAAAATAACTTTTAATTATCTTGTTTGGAAACAACTTTGAAAGAAATTCTAGTTAAAAATTTTATTCAAACCAACATAAAGGTTTAACTATTAGTCACATATTAATATTAGTCAAATAATATTTCCAGTTAATATATTTCTATTAGGATTTGAAAATTATTTGAAATATTACATTCAGTAAAAAATATTGGCGTTTCAACATTTAGCTTCAAATAATACGTAAAATCTTAAGTCACTAACAATAATATCAAAATAACAAGTTAAACCACGCAATGTTGTCAATTACTTCACACACGGCCTTTTATTTAATAATACGTGAGGAGACTAGTAAGTACACGGATTATTAACTAAAATCTACACAAAATGAGGAGAGCTACACGGCTTTTTAATGAAGGTCCATGTAGGAAGGTAATCCACACACGGATGTTAGAGTAAACGTCGTGTGTAAAGAGTTTAGGGTTTCATGGGGATGGGAGCTACACGATTGTTAAAGGTAAATCCGTGTAGATTAATGGAAAAATTGTATAAAGGCTATCTCCTCCCGGCGCCGTTTTGATCAAGTAATTCTGATCAAATGAAATAAGAATTACTTGGAAAATAACTTTGTGCTATTCAGATATGGGAAATCGCAATCCTCCAAAAAATCCGTGTCTAATCCGGCCATGTGGACGAGGTGATAAATGTCCTAACTGCGGGAAGAATGGTCTCAAGACTCACATAATTAGTGGGAGGATGTACCCCCGCCACCTGTGGTGGAAGTCTTTTCTCATTCAGAATCCGAATCTGATCCTGAGTCTTATGAAGGTGATTCGGATTCCGGTCCTGATGATCCTTACGGTCCACACGGTCAGTTTGATGATCCCAAAGTTTGGTTAAGGTTGAGAAGAAGCAAGAGAGTATGGGAAAATGTAAACAAGAAAGGAGGCAAGCGAGCAAGATATTTCCCTGAAAAGAGAAAAGGGGAGGCAATTAGTGAGAAAGAATAGTTTTTTAATTAGGATAGAGACTTATATTGTTATATATTTTATGTTTTTGTTTTGGTATTAAGTGATGTATCCAGTAACTATTCCTATGTTATTAATATATGAAGTATTTTTATTTTTATTCTCTTGAACTCTATTTATTTAACCTTTTTTGTGCTATTCACATTTTTGAACATTTACACTTTCCAAATTTGAATTTATGATGCATGTAAATAAGTTAAACAAAGCTTGTCTTAAAAATTTATCAAACTTGAGAAGTCCATTTGAGGACAGACAAGTATTAGTATTTGGTTTTAAATATTAGTTCAAATATCAAATATTAATATAAAAATATTTATATTTCAAACATTTCTAGGTCAAATATCAAATATTAGTTCAAAATAATACATATAATAATTCATTATCACTTCAAATAATACAAAAAATAAGAAGTAAATTCACTTAATATTTTTAATTACTTTCTGCACGGACTTTTTTTTAATAATACGTGTAGAAGGGTCTTTCTACACGGACGTTCAACGTAAAAGTCCGTGTAGCTCTCCTTCATTCTACACTGGTTGTTAGGTTAATATCCGTGTAGAAGAGGGTTACAATATAATAAATGACTTGGCTCGCGCCGCTTCGAGTCCTTTGCCAATTTCACCTATCTATTTCTCGAAGGCCGAGTACCCTCGTTGCGATTTCTCCAAATGCTCAACCTTCCTCTCCAACTCAGATTGAAGAACTTCTCCCGGGAGGCTGCATGTGCCTGTTCTGCCTTCAGAGGAGGGAGAAATCTGAGTTGGGAGAGGAAGGTCGAGCATTTGGAGAAATCGCTTGCTGTGGAGTTGTATTTCTAAAAAGAAAATGATCCCTACGAAGGTTTGGTACAGGAACTCAATGCTCAATTGCAGGTTTTCAAATATCTCGGATGCAAGTTGCAAAGAGTTTAGGGTTTAGATCTCTAGAAGGGTGCTACACGGTCTTTTAAATAAAAGTCCGTGTAGAAAGGGTAAGAGACACGGATGTTAAAATTAAAAAGGGGAGGCAATTAGTGAGAAAGAAGAGTTTTTTAATTAGAGATAGATACTTATGTTTGTTATATATTTTATGTTTTTGTTTTGGTATTAAGTGATGATGTATCCAGTAACTATCCCTATGTTGAAATTAATATATGAAGTATTTTTATTTTTTGTGCTCTTGAACTCTATATTATTTAATTTCCAGTTACAAATTAAAACTTTAGAGTAGGTCCGATGAGCATCGGACCTACTCTGCTTACGATGGGCTTAATCACCGTCTATTTGCTTTAATCACTGTCTATTTGCTTTATAGGTCGTGCGGAATAATTAAAATTCGTTCGTATCTGTTTCAGTTTCCTTGCGCACATATCTTAAATTAGATCGGACGGTCATCATCGTTGAACATAAAAGTAGGTCCGGTGGACATCGGACCTACTCCCTTCTCTTTAACTGAACATTTGTGTAGAAATGCAAAGCGAGCTACACGGACGTTTAATTAAAAGTCCGTGTAGAAAGGTATCGTACACGGATATTTAATTAAAAATCCGTGTAAAAAAGGTGAGGGAAAGTGAGGCGGGGAAAAGCCAACCTAGGCGAAAATTTTCGTAAAATTTGTTTTGAATTTTTGGGAGTCCCATCAGGGAGCTAAAGGAGGGAAATTCGAAAAAATTTATCCACAGAGAGGAGGGATAGAAGGGCTTTCATAAACTCAAAGGTGACGTAATATCTGTGGTTATATCCGACCGTCTAATCATTATGATGCACGAATATTAAAGGATCTTGTGCATCATCTAGAACCAGATCTAAACAGAAATATTATGTTACCTCAGAGAGGGCGGAAAATCTACCCACCACCTCCTAAATGAAGACATCAGGACCGTTCTTCGTTTATCGGACGGTCAACAAAGCTTGATATTTACTAATCACCTAATACATGTACAACAGTACATACGAAAATAATTCAAAAAATATATTTTTATTTTTTTTACATCTTATATGGCCAAATAATACTTATACATATTATTTTTATAAACTTTCATCATTGTATGTCCCTTCAAATTGTAAAAATATTTTTGGACCGTTCATTTTCAAGCGGAAAAATCAACGGTCGATCTGCAACGAAATCATTCCATATCTGTTTTAAAATGATCAAGGGAGAACATTGAATGTAACCAACATAAAAGTTTGGAAAATTTATTATGTATGAGGTTTGATCCAGCACGAAGTGTTTGTGGCCATCCGATACTTCAATCTTCAATGAACTAGATAGATGGGTAAATAAAAATAATTTTTGATCAAACTTTCACGGAAGACAATAAATGCAATGCTCTTTGATTTGAACGGTCCCGATCAATCAACGGACTAACTATTTTTGTGCGTCTTCACAATCTCACAAGGCAAGAGTTTATGTTTCATGAAACATAAACTCTTGCCTTGTGAGATTGTGAAGACGCACAAAAGTAGTTAGTCCGTTGATTGATCGGGACCGTTCAAATCAAAGATTACAGCCTTTAATCAAGTGCAGCAAATTTTGATAGAATTTTAACTTCATTTACCCATCCATCAAGCTGTATTATCTGAGATCTTTGAATTTTAACTTGTATTATCACAAAAATCACTCTAAAAAATACGTACATAACATAACATATGCAGCTTGGGTCCGATACCCATCAGACATGTATCTAGTGAGTTCGATGACCGTCCGATCTGCTTTAAGATCACGCCAAAACTTTCGCGTCTGCTTTAATTTGCGTGCGAACGAATCTTGAAATATATCAGACGGTAATAGACCCATCGAACTCACTTTGGGTCCGATGGGCATCGGACCCATGCTGCTCTCGCACATAACATATTAAATCTTTTTCATCATCGTTGAACATAAAAGTAGGTCATCATCGTTGAGAAAAAGGTTTTATAATTCGTTCGTATTTGCTTACGATGGGCTTAATCACCTTCTATTTGCTTTATAGGTCGTGCAGAATAGTTTAAAATTCGTTCGTATCTGTTTCAGTTTCCGTGCGGACATATCTTAAACTAGATCGGACGGTCATCATCGTTGAACATGAAAGTAGGTCCGGTGGGCATCGGACCTACTCCCTTCTCTTTAACTGAACATCTGTGTAGAAATGCAAAGCGAGCTACACGGACGTTTAATTAAAAGTCCGTGTAGAAAGGTATCGTACACGGATATTTAATTAAAAATCCGTGTAAAAAAGGTGAGGGAAAGTGAGGCGGGGAAAAGCCAACCTAGGCGAAATTTTTTGTAAAATTTGTTTTGAATTTTTGGGAGTCCCATCAGGGAGCTAAAGGAGGGAAATTCGAAAAAATTTATCCACAGAGAGGAGGGATAGAAGGGCTTTCATAAACTCAAAGGTGACGTAATATCTGTGGTTATATCCGACCGTCTAATCATTATGATGCACAAATATTAAAGGATCTTGTGCATCATCTAGAACCAGATCTAAACAGAAATATTATGTTACCTCAGAGAGGGCGGAAAATCTACCCACCACCTCCTAAATGAAGACATCAGGACCGTTCTTCGTTTATCGGACGGTCAACAAAGCTTGATATTTACTAATCACCTAATACATGTACAACAGTACATACGAAAATAATTCAAAAAATATATTTTTATTTTTTTTACATCTTATATGGCCAAATAATACTTATACATATTATTTTTATAAACTTTCATCATTGTATGTCCCTTCAAATTGTAAAAATATTTTTGGACCGTTCATTTTCAAGCGGAAAATCAACGGTCGATCTGCAACGAAATCATTCCATATCTGTTTTAAAATGATCAAGGGAGAACATTGAATGTAACCAACATAAAAGTTTGGAAAATTTATTATGTATGAGGTTTGATCCAGCACGAAGTGTTTGTGGCCATCCGATACTTCAATCTTCAATGAACTAGATAGATGGGTAAATAAAAATAATTTTTGATCAAACTTTCACGGAAGACAATAAATGCAATGCTCTTTGATTTGAACGGTCCCGATCAATCAACGGACTAACTATTTTTGTGCGTCTTCACAATCTCACAAGGCAAGAGTTTATGTTTCATGAAACATAAACTCTTGCCTTGTGAGATTGTGAAGACGCACAAAAATAGTTAGTCCGTTGATTGATCGGGACCGTTCAAATCAAAGATTACAGCCTTTAATCAAGTGCAGCAAATTTTGATGGAATTTTATCTTTATTTACCCATCCATCAAGCTGTATTATCTGAGATCTTTGAATTTTAACTTGTATTATCACAAAAATCACTCTAAAAAACCGGGAGGAGCTTGGGTCCGATGCCCATCGGACCTACTTTCATGTTCAACGATGATGACTGTCCGATGTAATTTAAGATATGCGCGCACGGAAACTGAAACAGATACGATCGAATTTTAAACGATTCTGCACGAATTTTAAAGCAAATAGACGGTGATTAAACCCATCGCAATCAAATACGAACGAATCAGATAAACTTTTTTTCAACGATGATGACCTACTTTTAATATGTTATGTACGAGAGCAGCTTGTGTCCGATGCCCATTGGACCCAAAGTGAGTTCGATGGGCTCTACGACCGTCCGATCTATCTCAAGATCCGTGCGCACGTAAATTAAAGATGGCGCGAAAGTTCTGGCGGGAATCAATCGTTTTGTACGTATTTTTTTGAGCAGCTTGTGTCCGATGCCCATCGGACTCAAAGTGGGTTCACGCCAGAACTTTCGCGCCCAGCAGCTTGGGTCCGATGCCCATCTGTTTTACAATTCATTCCGCCAGGACTTTCGCGCCATCTTTAATTTACGTGCGCACGGATCTTGAGATAGATCGGACGGTGGTAGAGCCCATCGAACTCACTTTGGGTCCAATGGGCATCGGACACAAGCCGCTCTCGTATATAACATATTAAAAGTAGGTCATCATCGTTGAAAAAAAGTTTATCTGATTCGTTCGTATTTGCTTGCGATGGGTTTAATCACCGTCTATTTGCTTTAAAATTCGTGCGAAATAGTTTAAAATTCGATCGTATCTGTTTCAGTTTCCGTGCGCGCATATCTTAAATTACATCGGACAGTCATCATCGTTGAACATGAATGTAGGTCCGATGGGCATCGGACCTACTCCTTCTCTTTAATTGAACATCCGTGTAGAAATGCTAATGCGAGCTAGACGGACCTTTAATTAAACGTCCGTATAGAAAGGTATCTTACACGGACGTTTAATTAAACATCCGTGTAAAAAGGTTTTTAATTTGCAATTCCCGGAAATTATTCTATGTTAAAGCTAGCTTTTGTAATTATTTTGTAAAGTCCCCATAAATTATTTATTCTTCATATCAGGTAAGTGTTAATTTATGTTTTCAAATCAGATTATTTAGACAGCATTAAGTATTTTACTTAGAATCAAAGTTTTAAATATTAAAGGTTTTTAAGTAATAACCTTTGTAGTGCTTATATATTGTTGCATGTTGTTGTTTTGTGCTGCTAATTCATATCTATAAAAGTATTTATTTAGATAGCATGAAGTATTTAACAAAAAAGAAACTATGTAAAAAAAAATTGTTGATTAAAGAACAAAATATATTACATAAAAAAGGATCCCCATACATCGTACCAAAAGAAAGGATCCTCATACATGTACCACAAATTTAAAGAAAAACTACAAAATAACTACAAAGCAAACAAAAAAAAAATAACTTAATTAAACTAGTTAGATGGTGGTGGCTGCCTTGGCCTTGTAATCCAAGGGAAGAATGGTCTGGCTGCATTGCCCCTACTTACGTAGGGCTTTGGTGGTGGGTGCCCCCTTGGGCTTCGCCGTGGCACACTTGAGGGGGGCCATGGCCATGTCCTCTTCACGTAGGGAGGAGGCATTTCGAAGCCGGGAGGGACTGCGGGACCTTCGGCAGGGACTTCGAGAGGGACTTCGGGAGGGTTTGAGGGGGGCCGTGGCCCTGGCACATTTGGTGGTGGGTGCCCCCTTGGGCTTCGCCGTGGCACACTTGAGGGGGGCGGTGTCACGGCCATTTGAACATTCCAAATCTCAATCGGGGTTTCTCAGATTATATAGAATTTTGAAGAGTCGTTTCGTCTTCTCATTAGAAATAATAAAAAGGCAACTTTTCGAATTCCGTCGTGGAATTGTTCAAATTAAACAAAACTTAAATAAATAATCTGATTTTTATACTTTTATCACGAACGTTTAATTACATGTCCGTGTATAATTGTAAAAAGACACGGACGTTTAATTAAACGGCCGTGTCGAAAGGTATTCGTGCACGAGTGTCGTTGCAATGTCCGAAAAGGTATTGACACGGATGTTAAAATCAAGTCCGTGTCGAAAGGGTCTTTCTACACGGACTTTCGCATTAAAGTCCGTGTAGCTGTCCCTCATTCTACACGGTTGTTAATTAATATCCGTGTCGAGAGAGTCTTTCTACACGGATATTTTATAAAAAGTCCGTGTAGATCTTGTACTTCCTCTCTACACGGAGTTTAGATCAAATGTCCGTGTATAAAGGTGTTCCAACACAAATGAATTAAGTGAATTGTCCGTGTAGAACTAGGGTTACAATACATATTACGCCCCTGCTCTTCCAAATTTTTCATAACTTAGCTCGCGCCTTCAATTCTTTTCCAAACATTTCGAAACTTAGCTCGCGCCGCTTCGAGTCCTTCTTCCCCACCTCACCTCGATTTCGTCGCCTCTCCTGTCCAACCAACTCTCCGGTCCGACAACCTACCTCTTCTTTCTCGGGGAAACGCTCAACACCTCCATTGCGAAGAAATTTTGGAATAAAAGTTTGGTATTTACTGCATGTATTTACTGTATTTACTTTGGTATTTACTGAAAAAGTTCTATTTTTTTTTTTATAGAACCATGTCGATTGAGAATGAGCACGTAGATATGATGGAAGAAGGCGAGCACCAAGCTGCTGCCCAATCAGGTTCGGCCAAAAGGAAAAGAGGTCCGACAATGTGCGCGTCCACGTCCGAGGCAAAGCAACTGGACATCGAGTTCAGTAAAGATGGGTGTGCGAAGGGTACACGGTCGGCTGAGTACAAAAATTATGCGTGCACCACGGTGAAGCAAAAGGCAGACATCCTGGTAGAGAGATGGGATCACTTTTCGAAAGACCAAAAGAACGAGTGGTGGAACATTGTGAAGGTGAAGTACCTAACCAGTTAACATCTTTTTTTTAATTGTACATGAACTTAAATGAAGTAATTTGGGTGTCAATGCAGGCTCAGTGGAACATCCTGGATGACATCCCGGAGGTGGTAAAGGATAAGACTTTGAAGATAATGAATGAAGCTTGGAAGCAATTCAAAAGCACGCTGAGTACGGATTGGATGGATCAAGGTAAAAACCCGGTAGGCTACTATACTTGGCTGACTCAAGAGAAGTGGGAGAAGTTTGTGGAGATGAAGAGCACGGACGAGTTCAAGGTATGTAAATTTAGCAAAATTACCTTTTTCCTTTATCGATTTGAATTATGTTGGTAAATGGTGTCCGAAATAGACACCCTGTTGCTGTTGTTCCAATCATATATAAATGTGAAATGGTGTTTATTTTGAATAACTGAATTAATATGAAGTTGAAATGGTGTTCCACTCACAACTTGTAATTTTTTTGTTTGCTTTTTAATTGGTTTGTTTACTTTTTAATAAATGGAAAATAGTAGCTAGGCTAATTTTTTTACTTAATTTGATGTGTGAAGAAAAAAAGGGAGGAGGGCAGGAGGATCGTTGCAATGAACAAGTATCCGCACAAGTTGGGGTCGGGTGGTTACCAGGGTAAAAGGGAGGAGTGGGCTAAAATACTGGAGTTGAACAAAGACGTTGACTCACCCGTGGTTAGGATCAAAAATACTAGGGCCCAAAATTGGACGTTGGCAAGGTTAACCACTGACGGGAGGATAGTACTACATCCCACGTTGCGACCCGTGGCTCAGAGAATGGTAAGAGTCGTTCGTTAGAACTATGTGTAATTCAAGCGTGTTAAAAACTTTGTGTACATCACTAATTCTTTTGCTATAACTAATTTTTCTATTCACAGTGGGAGGTGGAGGAGGAGGTCAATTCCGGTGCCCGGTCGGTCGAAAGGCAAGATGACTCCTTGTCCATAGCGCTCGGGAATCCAGAACACCCTGGTCGAGTATGGGACGTAGGTGCCTACAGGGGCTGGAAGGACGTATTCAATAGACCAAAACCTCGAAGGAAATCTCGTGCGAAAGTGAACAAAGACGAGATAGTTGCGCAGATAAGCAAGGAGGTGAGCGCCGAGTACAACGCAAAGATGGAGGAGTTGGAAACAAGGTTGCGTGCCGATTTTACAGCTATGGCGCAGCCAGCCGAGCAAGCACCTCCCACCCCGACGGGAGTTCGGCGAAGTAGTCAGGCATCCGGGACGTTCGGGTACGATTTGGATCATCTAAAGGTAATCACTACTTGTTCGTATTCTAAAGGCAATTACTACTTGTTGGACAATATTTCAATTTAAAAATAACTACTTGCATGAAATTGCAGGACGCCACAGCATGCGAACTCGTGCTGTGGCTCGGGAGTAAGCCTCTGATTGTTGCTAAGGGCATGGTACATCCAGCAGCCGACAAAGTGCACAATGAGCAGCTACTTCCCGGCCATGCCACCGTACAGATTAACAATGTCGTGGAGGGATGGGAGCGCGTACCTCTTCCTGTCTAAATAATTGAGAATGGCATGCTCTATGTCGAAGATGCCCGGCTGTCATTCGTGCAATGGCCCAAGAATCAGATTATTTTGGATCAGGTAATGCATAAATAGTCAAGTTATTTTGTTACATTCAAAGCACTTTTTTTTCAAATACTTGAAAAAGGTAAAAAATTTCGATACAGACAGTAGGAGATGATGGTAGTCGCACGGAGGGCGTGATGTCACCGGTACGGAGGGACGAAGCAGAAGGACCTTCCCAAACAGTTGCTGACTATGCTGCTGGAGCAGCAGTTGCTCCGGCAGCAGGGTCAGGAACTGCTGCTCCGGCAGCAGGGTCAGCAACTGATGCCCAACCAGCAGTTGCTGACCCTACTGCCAAACCAGCATGCCATGACCCTACGGCCGGACCAGTAGTTGCTGACCCTACTGCCGGACCAGCAGGCCATGACCCTCCTGTCCAACCAGCAGGACCTCCACCTCGTCTGCTCACCGAGGAAGAATACAAGCTCCTTCCCGAAAAGGATTTGCGGGATCTCCACGACCGCTTGATGGCGGCACCCAAGGACATGACGGAAGTCGTCATACCTGTCCCTCCGGGGATATTTCTACACGATGGCTCGGTTGTACTGCTGCCGTTCACCGACTTTAAGGACTTTCTACATGCCTCGGGATCCGATAAATGGCTCTCCGTGGGGCACATCACCATTTTCCTCATGTTAGTGACCAAAAATTGTTTATATCATGTGTATAGCACTGAAGAATATATTCTAATGTCATATGATAATTTTTCAGGAGGCTAATCAATAGTACTCACTGCAAGGGCAAACAGAACTTGTGTGCTTTTCTGGACCCCAGCGTACTTAGTGCGTCGAACGTGAAAAATGCTCCGAAGGTGGCTATGGATTACCTGTGTGGCGCGATGCTCCAAGCTACTAAGGCGAAGAAGAGATTTCTTCTCTTGCCATACCACCAGATGTTAGTTCTAACCTTGTGATTAAATATATAAATAATTGAAATCACACCATCAAGTCAAGCAAACACGTGTCTCACTATTATATATGCCAAAATATCTGGGTACTGTATGCTAAGATCCTATAATTCTTCTCCTCCCACAGGGGACACTGGTGTTTGATCATCATTGTGCCTTGCCTGAGTGCGGTTTACGTCGTGGATTCTTTGCAGCCCAAAGAAAAGATCGGATTTAGCACGTGCAAAGCAATCTTTCCGTATGTGCAAAAGTAAGCAATAATCTTTCACTATGTTTGATTTTTTCCCAATTATAACAAATTGTGGAATTGCTAATTAGAGTCACTCCATTTTGTAAGGGCTTTTGCTACATACGTTACACAAGGAGGATTGCGCAGCAAGGACAAGAAAATGGGAAATAGGTTGACTTGGAGGTGGTGGCCGGTGAGCACAACACAATTTTATAATTTCATATTCTGTTGAAAAAATTATTGTCATTCTAACATATGCCGCTAAATGTAAATTGTAGAGCCCGCAACAGGAGGCGGGTTGGGAATGCGGATATTACATGATGATTTCCATGTTTATCTTTGTCGAAAAAATGCAATTCACATTTCCAGATGTGGTATGTAATTCATATTAATTGTGCCTATATAATAGCAATTGATATTTTCATATTATGCTTACTTATAATTCTCATTTCATTAAATTAGCAATTGATATTTGCGACTGTCTTGCATCTACCTTTTATTGTTACTAATACCAAATTATAATTGTAGCAACCATCAAAGCAAACTGAGTACAGCAAGGAGCAGATCGACTTTGTAAGATGTAGCTGGGCAAGATGGTTTCTATCTGAATATTGTAATGCTGAATATGGATTTGTATAACAATTTGGTGTATATATGAATTTAGCAAGCATAATTTAATGTCAAATTATCTGGAAAACTGGCTAGCAAAACAGAATGGTATATGAATTTTGTAGGAAAACTGGCTAGCAAATTAAACTGGAGGCTAGCCCAGAAATGAAAAAAATCAAGAAAAAAAATGGGACAATTCTACACGGATATTAAACGAAAGCCCGTGTAGAACGAGTTGAGTGAGCAATGATTATTTTATATTTGTCCGTGTATAGTTACGATACCTACACGGATGTGAATTATAAGTCCGTGTCAAAGCAAACGCTACTTTAAACAAAAGCCCGTGTATGTGCACAGAGAGCTACACGGATGCTTTTATATAGTCCGTGTATGGTAGTTAAGAGAACTTCACGGATATGAAACTAAACGTCCGTGTAAAACACAGTAATTCCACACCGGTGTTAAACAAACAACCGTGTAGAAATGAGTACAGATATTCTTTTATACAGTCCGTGTATGATAGTTAAGAATGCTTCACGGATATGAAGTTAAAGTCCGTGTAGAAAACAATAATTGACACCGTTATTTAACAAAAAACCCGTGTAGATCGTTTTCGGTGTCTACACCGATTATTTTATATTTGTCCGTGTACGATAGTTATGACAGGACACGGATATGAAATTAAACGTCCGTGTAGCTAGAGTAATTCGACACGTTTGTTCTGAACAATGTCCGTGTAGAACGAGTTCGGAGATACAAGGATTATTTTATTTTTTATTGATTTGTTAAGATAGGGACACGGACATACAACTAAATGTCCGTGTAGATAAAGTAACCGACACGGATATTAGTTGCATTGTCCGTGAATAAAGAGTAGTCGTACACGGTCGTTTACGTAATATCCGTTTTGCTCGATTATATGGAGAGCGCCACAGGCAGGTGTATGTTCACGGCTGTTTATTTGGTAATCCGTGTAGAAAGCGTTAGATATACACGGGTAAATATCCGTGTCTATAGAGGGTACCTTTTATACACCCTCAACTCATACACGGCAGGGAAATCCGTGTTGCTCTTCCGGTAATGTCCGTCTGCAATCTCTTTTTCTGTAGTGGTGTGTACCCTAATTAAGAATCAAGATCCTAAGTGAAAAATATGTTTATCATTTCTTCAAGTTTCATTATATATGTGATATTATTTAGCTCTTTGTATATTTCTTATAGTAATAAAATTTACCCTATGTTTTAAGCAAAAGAATGAATAGTAAGTCAGCTAATGATCAACCTACCGTATTTCTTTACTTCATTTTCTTGTTTGTATTTTCGCTAAATTGAGTAACCTCACACTTTTTTGTTTTACTTTAGAATCGTATGCAGGATTATTAATAGGTATGCCTATGTTATGGTCTAAATTTTTTTTCTAAATTATATTTATAATTTTTGTCACACCCCAAATCAGAATTTCTAGATTAGGGTGCGATCAGTCCCCGCCTCATGTCTAATAATCATAAAGACACGCAAGGCTAAACAAATACAATAATCAAGCAACAGCGAAAGCGAATAATACAGACTAGCAATAGTCATAAATATCAAATAAACATAAATATACACATATCATCCATACAATCCACACCTGGATAAAATAAACATAATCTACACCAAGAGAATACATGATCTATTGAGTCCAATGTCCTAAATCAAAAACATCGGAACTCGTATCCTAACCAAAGTCCTAATATATCTAACAAGCGGCGTGGCCATTAGGGACAGCTCCTGACATCTCCTGCTGCGGATCGCCAGTCCCTGTACTTGAAATTCCACATCAAAAGGTGGGTGAGCGATGATCGCCCAGTATGTGACCCAGTATTATCCCTTCAGGGATCCTCTAAGTCAAAGCACATTTTAAATTTGAAATCTACGTAAAGTTCGGTAAATGTTCACTTTTAATGCACATGCTGCGGAAATTAATACCTATCATAATAACTACAAAAGAAAAATACATATAATAGATGATATGATGTGATTATCCTATTATGCCAACATGATTAAAATTTCCCAAAATAAAATACAAGCGAATGTGTATTTATATCCAATCAGAGTCCAGTACAATAGGTACTGTGTGTACAAATTAATATAATAATACGGATAATTTTGTCACCCCGTGCCGTGCCAATTTGAATTTACATCTCAAATGCGATATAATCCAAGGACTGCGATCAGAGGGTACAAAGATACTCGATGCCTAATGGCATCGAGCTTTGCCCCACAAGAAAGGCACACCAGCCGATGGTTAAAATTTCGTGTATTTTTCTTACTCTAAGACGATCATTCATCCAAACATATCCAATAGGAGAAATCTACAAGCAAGGCGTAAGAATGTGTTAATTTGTTTCCTCATAAGCAGACAACGGAACTCCACCGTCCAGCCAAACCAATGGGACAAGGGCTCGTGATCGGCCCATAACAATAAAAATAAAATCTGCCACCACAACCTCGGCAGCCGTACTAGGCCTGTAGCTCCTAATGTAGGGGGGATAACTCCCGAATCGTCTCAGTGCCTCTGGGCTCAAGTCCAGCCCGCACGTAATGGTAAAATGAATGAAAAAGCATATACTACCAACTTAATGCATATAATAATATAGTATTCCTAAAAGACCACCCGAGAAACCAAGTGGTCTCTCAGCTCAATGGCTAACAGGCCGACCGGTTCCATACCAACCAGCCGGAACGCAGTCACTCAAGTCTTCTACTCACTCTCACCAATGCACATGCTTAACTAAAATACTATGTTGTCCTCTTCTCGTAGAGGACAACTAATATCCTAATCTAATATAATATTAATTAAGTTACTCTACTCCTAAGAAAGCGGTAAATTTTCCATTTATAAGGGGTTATGCAAATCCTAATTACAGTTCAGAAAGGATTAAACATGCTCTAATGCAACTACAAAATTTAAAGTACAGATGTCAGGTCAAGTGGTCGACTGGTAAGAATGTACCACGAAAGATAATGCAGATATCCCACACCTGATAGCAACTAGTGGTCGTACGCAAGGTAATAATCATCGCAATCTGCTCGATCCTCACCTACTCCGGTATAGCCGTCAGCGGGATCGGGCCACAGGTCAGAATCAACGTACACTACTAGAATATGAGTTTTCTGCAAGGGCAGCACTTGGTTTTAGTAAGGGGAGGAAAGCCCATGCAAAAGAAATGGCATTTCTGGATTCATAAAACTTGTTGCAAGGGTATCCGATGCAAATTGTATCGCATGCAAATGTTTAATGTGCACGCATGCAAATGTTTTCTGACTCCCCTTGCAAATACATTATGAAGGTCAGATAATATATTTAATTGGAGGCCCATGCAACAACTCAACCACAAGCCCTTGCAAATACTTAACCGAAGGTCAGATATTATATTTAATTGGAGCTCCTTGCAACAACTTAACCCCATGCCCTTGTAAATACATTATGAAGGTCAGATATTATATTTAATTGGAGGCCCATGCAACAACTCAACCCCATGCCCTTGCAAACACTTAACCGAAGGTCAGATATTATATTTAATTGGAGGCTCAAGCAACAACTCAACCCCATGCCCTTGCAAATACTTAACCGAAGGTCAGATATTATATTTAATTGGAGCTCCTTGCAACAACTCAACCCCATGCCCTTGCAAATACTCTGGACTGTCGAATCTAAACAATTGCATGGGCTTACGTTTGCAATTGTTTAGTTCCTGGAGACAGTATCATTTATGTTTATTTTGTATCTCCTTAGAATGATATTTTATTATAAATCACAACAACATGAATAATAGCAGTATATAAGAATTAAATACTTTGGTAACTTAAATCTTGGTATTTAGAACAATAATTGTAAAAATACTGTGACACAAACATTGATTAACCAATTAAAACTCAAAATGATTGTGACACAAAATAATTGAGAAACCCAAAAAAAAATTGTACAAACATATATTGTGACACAACACACATATATACAACTATTGATTCACCAATTAAAACTTTTGATTGGAATCATCATAGGCATTGAAACCAAATTCATCCACACCTTGCTCCATGTCCAACTCTTAGTCATCTTTCTCAATTGGGTTGTCATCTACTAGCTCGTACTCGTCTTCTTGTGGGGCCATACCATCCCAATCAAATTCTTCACCATTTGAAATCTCGATCGAATGATCCGGCATTTCATCTTGGAAAAATTCTAGATTTGCATCGACTTCGTCCTCGACACGAAACCTCCCCTTCGCGCTAGTTTTCATTGCCACCCACCATTGGCGTCTTTCAATTTTTTCCGATGGATACGGAAGGTAGAACACTTGGATTGCTTGAGGTGCCAATACAAAAGGTTCATAATTTTTAAGGCGGGAAGCATGTTTAACCTCAACAATTCCATGTTGGATGTCCACCCTTACACTGTTTGTTATGTCAAACCAATTACACCTAAAGAGAACGACCTTGTTGAGTCCATCGTAATCTAGTTCAATTACCTCTTGGAGAAGTCCATAGTAGTCTTGTGGTGTGTCAATTCCATCCCACTCCCCTTTAATGCAAACACCGCTACTATTTGTTGACTTGTTTCCCCCATATGCCTCCGTGTGAAATCGATAGCCGTTCACCTCGTACCCTTCATAGCAGTCCGCTTGTTTTTGTGGCATTAGTCCTGCCCTCCGGAGATAGGGGTCGCAATCATGATCAGATAATACCTTCTTTCGTAGCCAATCTGCGAACCCATCTTCACGAACTTTGTCCAAATGTTGTGCGGATCTGGCATGTCCAGAGCTTAGCATGCATGCATCAAACTCTCTACACATTCCAACATGTCATAATATTAGATTTTGAAAGTGGTTAGAATAGGTGATTTTGAAATCATCAAAATAAAAATTTAGAAGATTGTACCCTAGGAATTTATTTTTGATCTCTGGACAATTGAGAATGACGTATATGTGTGCAGCTTTAAGTTCCTTGTCATCTAGAGTCCTTCGATTTGCCGTGTGAAGAAACGGCCGGCCGTATCAAATATTGATAGACGTCCCCGCGGAGGGTTACTTGTTCCAACATCTTGTGAGTTTGTGTTAGACTTCTCTACAAAAAAATGTGTGCAAAATGTACCAATTTCTTTAACAATTGTAGCCTTGACAATTGAACATTCAACACGTGCCTTGTTCGTGACTCTCATCCTCTGTTCTTTGTTACGTCTGTAATATAAATATTGAGTTATGGATGATTATTAGGTAGATACAACAAAAAATACACACATTTCACACTGGTAACAAAGAGATTAAATAAAAACACACCTTTCACATGGAAACATCCATCGAGGCCCTACCGGTCCACCCAATCTAGCCTCATGACAAACATGGACCACAAGATGCTCCATAGAATTGAAAAAACCCGGCAGGAAAATCTTCTCCATTTTGCACATTGTGATCACAATATCCTTTTCTAATTGGTCGATATGGGATGGATCAAGCTCTTTGGCACAAATCTCTCTAAAGAAGCTCGAAATCTCGCACAAAACATCCCATACGTAATCAGGGACAAAGTCTCGAAATGCGATAGGAAGGAGTCGCTCCATGAACACATGAAAATCATGGCTTTTTAGCCCAATTAGGGTGTTTGTTGTGAGGTTTACACACCTTGACCAACTCGATGCGTAGCCATCGGGGAACTTGACATTCTCCTTGAGCCATACTAAAATCTGCCTCTTTTGTTGTGGAGAGACTGTGAATGGAGCCTTTGGTTTTCGCAGCTTTTGTGGGTTATCCGGGTCCGGGATTAGGTTCTGATTGGCATGATTGCAAAGGAGAGCCAAATATTTACGTGCTTTTTCATTATCCTTGTTTTTGGTCCCCATACCTAAAAGCGTGTAAATCAGATTTTCTACGAAATTTTTCTCCAAATGCATCATGTCAATATTGTGTTGCAATAGGTTGTCCTTCCAATAGGGCAAACTCCAAAAAATACTCTTCTTTTGCCAATGGTGGGCCTGACCATAACCAGGAAACTAGTCGAGGTCATTTTTTTTACCCCATTTCATCCCCTCTAGTTTACTCACCATCGCGAGCCACTCCTCTCCCGTTACTCTTCGTGGCGGTTGTTCGCACAAAAGTGTATCACAAAGTTTCACTACAGCAAGCTGTAGCTTTTAACCTTATTCAACTTTCGACTAGATTGCAAGTGCACAATCCCGTCGTACAGTATAATCAGGTATCGATCCACAGGACGGTTCTTTAATCAAATCTGGAATTCTATTTAAATCAATTAGGTACTAGAAGTTGGAAAAAGGTTGGTTTGGTTTGTTTAAATCTTAAGTTCAATCAATAACTGAAGTACTTAAATTGACAGAAAGTAAATTTTGATTTTATCAAATGGAGAAAAGCGTTTCCAGGGTTTTCGATTCATTATCAACCTTGCCTCTCGGTACTCATGCGACCCGCGTGCTTTCACACGCGACCCGCATGGAACACGCGACCCGCGTACTCTCGTACGCGGCCCGCGTGGACCTCGAGCAAATGCAGCAGTTGTCTGTTTTTGCGTTGTTCTTTAGTGTAAGGATTCATTGACCGAACCTAATGTTCCTAAACCTCAACTCTCGTTTGTTGGCTTAATAAACTCGGTATCGGAAATGCAATTTCACCTTCTTAGGGTTTTAATCTAAGTTAATTGTCCGGTTTACTAAAGGTAACCAATATCTCTCGATAAATGGTAAAGTTCACCTCTCAGTTACTTTTTGGTCTCGCCTTACGGCTCGTAAACCTACCTCAGATACTAAGTCTGGTTGAAAGAAATATCAAGGCCAAAGTACAAGAAAGATGTTATAGGCATCTAACAGTAAACAAACATGAATCATTCAATCAACTTCAACAAAACAATTAAGATAATACTCAAACAATTAAACACTATTGTTCAACACAAATTCAAACAACATGCATACAAAACAAAGTGTCAAACTACATCGTACCCTAGAAACAAAGAAAATTACTCACTCATAATCAAAGAACAAATAAAACAAATAAAGATAAAAGAGTTCATAGAAAAACTAGAAAGACGATGAAGATTCGTCGCAAAACTCTCGTCTTGCTCCTCTCAACTTCGCCTCCAAGCTAGCCGTCGAACCTTTGCCCTCGAACCTCCTCTTGCTCTCTGGAATGCACAATAATGAATGAGATACCCCTCTGTGGCAAGGGATCCCGTAATATAGCCCATTTGGCCGACTTTCCATCCTTGAGTCTCTGTTTCCTTTTCTGTTTTCTTTCCGAAATAGATCCACGCGACCCGCGTGTAAGTGACGCGGTCCGCGTGCCTGTGCTCCTTGCGTGAAGAATGGAGATCGCATCTGAGGTCGCGTCAGGGGTTCATGCGACCCGCGTCGGAAGTGGCGCGGCCCGCGTGTAATGTACCAGAACTTCATAATTTCCCTGATTTCGCTCGTTTTCTGCAAAGTAAGAATAAAAACTTAGCAGTACCACATTCTATAGATATTTCATGTATATATAATGCAAAAGACACGATTTGGTGGTTTGAAACACAGATTTTGGTACACAAATTGGTCGGATTTATAGATATGATAATGAGGCATCAGCGGTCGATCAAAATCGACCTTACCCTTTAGGAAATTTTTCTTATCGCAACGAAATGGGTGATCTAGAGGCAATAAGCATCTATGACAGCCGAACCATGTAGCTTTCCCACCATGCTTTAATTGGAATGCCTTTTGTGGCATCCATGCAATGAAAACATGCCAATCAGCCTTTAGTACCCCACCCACATAGCATCTCGTATGCAGGGTAATCGCTTACCGACCAAAGAAGTGTCGCATGCATTTTGAAATTACGTTGTTTAGACTCATCCCATGTAAGCTCTCCAACCGTTCACAATTTCTTCAATTCGTCAATTAACGGTTCAAGAATGTCAATGTCCCGACCCGGATGCTTAGGTTCCGAAATGACAAGCGCGAGGAACATGTTTTCTTCTTTCATTATCATCTCGGGTGGAAGATTATACGGAAAAACAAAAACCGGTCAACATGAATACGGAGACGCATTTGAGTTGAATGGCATGAACCCATCCGTCATTATCCCCATCCAAACATTTCTCACCTCAGTGGCAAAAGCCAGATATTTTCGTGCGAAGTGCTTCCAAGCCTCGCCATCGGCCGAGTGCACCATAATCCCGGGCTTATCACAAAAACCTTCTTTATGCCATCTCATTTTGACCGCATTTGATCGGGTCATGTACATCTTTTGCAATCTTGGAGTGATGGGTAGATAACGAAATATCTTTTGGGGAATTGGTTTTGCATTCTTATTAGGCCCCGACGGCTTATATCTCGGTGTACCACATTCATCACATTGTGTCTTGCCCTTGTTCGCATCGTTGTAATAGAGCATACAAAAATTAGGGCATACATCTATTTTCTTATGTTCCATGCCCAATCCATCGATCAATCGCTTGGCTTGATAGAAATTTTCTGGCATTTTCTTACGGGGAAGCATGCTTTTGATAAGACTCATCATCCCATCAAAGCATTTTTGGCTCAATTGGTGTTCCGACTTCAATGCGATTGCTTGTGTCACGGCCAACAAGATTGTGTGTGATTCGCATTTCAATTGACACGTCATGTTCTCCTCCCGTAGCGGTGTTTCCGATGCGGCTAGCATGTCGAAGAACTTTTTAGCCATTCCGGTAGGTCTCTCCTCCTCCCAATCGAAATCAAAACCCGCTGCTGCCCTTACCATTTCACCTCCAACATGATAATTGTCATTGATCGACTCAAAAGGTGGATGGTGCGGGGCATTGAGAGATGAGTCGGGACGATCCTCTCTGTGTGAGTACCAATGTTCATATCCTTCTCGAAAGCCGGATTGGTAAAGATGTATTCTCAGGTTTGCAAATCTTTGGTTAAGAGGTTTTCACATTTCTTACATGGACATGCGATACATTGTTTACCATTAAGGACAGTCACAACCGAGGGCTTGGATATTGCTACATCAACAAATTCTTTCACACCCTCTATGAACTCGGGTAGAATCCTTCCATTGGCATTTAGGCTGTTGTACATCCATCTACGGTCCATTCCCATTTGACTAGTTAGATTTTGGATAAGAGATGTGAGTTAGCCACTAACATGCATTTAGTTTAATTGGCAACCAATGTTAAATATAGACCAAGCTTGTCATCCACATTGAGAAATTGTATCACTTGTTATTATCAATAAATGTGGGTATACAATTAATTTGGAAGAATGGAGGATAATTACTTACCAAATGGAGAGGCCAGCTCAGAAGATTGAACTGGGGTTTTACAGGCAGCAACAGTGAGATGAGAGGAGCTCTAGTGCGAAATGCGATAGGAGATGCCACGGTTAGGGTTTGATTTGAGAGGAGCTCTAGGGATCTATTATTTGAGAGGAGATGAGAGGAGATGAGAGGAATTATTTGAGAGGAGATGAGAGGAGCTGTGTTTTTATGCGAGGAGAGACAATGACCTAGTTTCTTTTTAACATAAACGGGTTCTCTCCGCTTAAAACGAAAATAACGATCCTGAATTCCAGAGAGCAAAAATTATTTCTATCGGTATACCAATGCAAATAATGGCATCTATTATTTGAGTAAAATCTAAATTTCCTGGGCGTACCCACGGTGTACGCATCATATTAAACCCATAGTGTACCCACAATGTATGCATCAACCTGAGAGATCTGGTTGAGTGACACACAACATAAACAGGTTCCTCAAAAACAGTTAAAGAGTTTTTGAAATGTGTAAGAAAAGGAGCAACAACAACACCCTGTAAAAGGCTGCTGCCTCACTCAAAACACAAGTTGGAAAAAACTTTTGTAGGCAACAACAACAAGTTGCCAAAAAAACAGTTGTAGGGTTTTGAGACAGCAAAATGACAATTTGGAAAGGTAAAACATAAATTCCACCTGTGAGGCCACATAAATTCACATCCTACTTTTTTGAAAGGTAAAAAACAGTAAATAAAATAGTTTTCATATCCTACTTTGTTCATTAAATATTTTACAAGTATCAAAGGGACATTGCCAATTCAATCTTTGGCATCTCAATTCTGTGGGCCCTCTCCCCCCCCCCCCCCCCATTGGCTCCCTCACCATCATGTCCCTTGGATGACCCCTCTTACAAGGCAAAGAAAAATTAGAACATTAACAGTGCTACTAAGTTATTTTCATAAATAAAGTGCAACTGAGATATGGAACTTACATTTGGAGGTGGAAGAGGCGCTTCAGTTGCTCGTAAGAGCGCCGCAAGACATGTTTTGTTGTATTCGTCGTTCTTCTTATGGATTGCCAACTCTTCTTTGTGCTGCTTTTCTTGGGCAGCTATCTCGGCGGCAAAAGCTCTTCGTTCATCTGCTAACTTGGAGGCTATTAACATTGCCACTAGTGACCTTGTGAATCTTTCATTCTAGTCTACAGCCGATGTGGCAGTACTCTTGGCAGGATCCGACATGGTTGCATCCTCTGCTGCCAATGCTTGGTTGACTTTAGATATCCTCGAGCGGTTTCCAAAGCCGAACAACTGATAGGTGTAAATTATATACACCGTCGATCTAGTTTTTATCATAAAATAACACCAAATATCCTGTATTTTGAATATAAAATGAATAGAATACACCTAGAATCAAGTTACTGCATTCGCTCGGCTTTACAATGCAGGAAAAGATGCAAAATGAAGAAAAAGTCTCCCAGTGCGGACGCACCACAGCCAGTGCGGACGCACTCGGTACTTAGTCAAATTTCCAGCATCACAGAACTTCACAGACAAAAAGTCCGAGCGTAATGCGTCCGCAGTCACCTCCAGTGCGAGTGGGGTCATCCGCACTCACTACTTAGCCAAATTTTACAACTTTCAGATTCTTCAAGAAAACAAAAAAATCCAAGGCCAGTGCGGACGCACTCAGAGAAAAACGCAGAAATTCCAGAAAAGGAAACTTGGAACCAAAGGAAAGTTAGAGTCAGTGCGACTCAGACCACCCGCACTCACCACCAGTGCGGACGCACTGGACCCGCAGACAGCCAGAAATTCACATTTTCAAGAGGTTTTCTATTTTTGGCACATCATGGACATGTTTTAGAAGGCCTAAAATAGACATGGCAGTCTGAGGAGTGCACCCACAAACTCCACTTTTATCTTCTAAATTGGGCAAGATCTTTGACTATAAAAGAAGAGGAATTTCATCTCTCTCATATCCACTATTACATATCCATTTTCCACAAATTGAGAGAGAGAGATCTACAAAATTTTTTGAAGTTCTGAAGGCTTTTTAAGGAAGGAGATGAACAAGATTCGAGCAAGGAGTCGGCAAGATCGAGGTTTTTGATCTAAGAAAGGGTGTAATCATGTCTTTATTTCATTTCTTATTGTTTTTGCCAAACTTTGTTATGGATCTCTCCAAGAGAGAGTAGTTCTCTTTCTAGGGGTTTAGGTCAATGCATGAACTTGTTTAATTCTATCTTATTCGGATATTTGTTTTTATTATGATTGTTTTGTCGGATTTGATTGTTAATTTATGTGATTTATCATTTGTGCTAATTACATAGTTTAGTACTTGAATTGGACAAGTCCCGCTTTCGATTCGAAAGAACCAAAGTAGTTAGGATGGGATTGGAGAGTACCAAATTATAAGCATAAGTACTTTAGGATTTGGATTAGAAGCGACCGTACTTTGATATTCAAACAAGAACTATAGAAATTAGGGTTAGGGTTTGGTGAAGAACGACCGTGAAGTCAAACCCATAATCAGGACACCTTAGAACAAATATTGATATATACTTTGGAGCATGTGACTTAAATATCCCTCTAGGTTAGTGACAGCCCTAGAATTCGAGGAACATTAATCCATCCATCCAAAGTATTTGTATCAATATTTGTTCCAAAGGCTAACATCAAGCTTAATGGGTCTAGATAGCTAGGGTGAAGAACGGTCATGAAGTCCGAAACTATCTAGGCACGTTATTAATTCACGACAGTGACCCTTTTTAATTCTTTTAGGTTAGAAACCTCATCAAATCAAATATGAATTCAAACAAACCGAATAAATAGAATTAGCAAGGAATTGTAGACCGAATGCCCCTAGATCTTCTCAAACTTGAAAACAAACCAATCTGTCTTTCCTTTATTTTTATTTACATTTATTGTTTGAAACTCCTCTCTTCCGGGTATTGAACCCAAACTTAGGATTTTAGAACAAAACCTCCTCTCTTTACTTTTATTGTTTATTTTTAGAAGTAGTTTTTATTAAAAATTAGTATTTTCCTATCTCCCTGCGGATCGACACCTAAATACTACGATCGATAGGTTGTGCGCTTGCAACTAACCTATTTATTGAGTACAAAGGTTTATAAATATTAAAGGCAAAACGAGTACAAAATTCCTATATCTAAAATACTCAACAAGCTTTTTGGCGCCATTGCCGGGGAGAATAGGATAGATACTAATTTTTATTTTAGAAAAGTAATTTTAATTCTTAGTTTCCTTATTTACTTTATTTCCTTTTCAGAAAATTCAAAAATCCAAAAATAGTTTATTTCCTTTTTTACAATTTCTGAAATTCACTTTCCTTATTTTAGAAAAAACCAAAAATATTTACTTTCCTTATTTTATTTTCTGCACTTTACTATTCTCTATTCTCTCACATCTCATCTATTTTCTTCTCTCATAGAGTTTGAGCGCTGGCACCGGTCACAAGAAGTTAAACAGCGAAAATCAAAGCCAGCGAATCCTCTCTTTCTCAACCAATGGCGGGTCTAGATCCACAACTAGGCATGACTCACAGCTTTGAGGTGGAAGTAGAAGACTATCCGGAAGGCCTTCTCAATCAAGGCTTTCACGATAACAATCCGCCACCACCTCCTCCTCCAAACAACAACCTACCGCCACCTCCTCCACACAACAATGATCCACCTCCTATTCTCAATAACAATCCTCTGTTTTGTGTCAATCCAAACAACAATGGAAATGACTGTAATCGCCAACAAGGACACCGCTTCGGTTTCATACCGCAAGGCCAAGATCCACGCGACATTAAGCCCTCTCTCATCCACTTACTTGGCCAAAGTCAGTTCGGGAGAGCCCTAAATGAAGATCCACATGCCCACTTATAGGTTTTCGAAGAATCCTACGGCACTTTCGCTCGAGAAGGAGACGAATTAGACAACCTCAAGCTCAAATGCTTCCACTTATCCCTCCGAGATAATGCAAGAACGTGGCTAAGGACAGTGAATCGTGACTACATAAGGACATGGGACGACATGGAGAAGTTATTCTTAGGAAAATACTTCCCTCCATCCAAAACCCAGCACTTCCGAACGAAGATCACAACGTTCAAGCAAGCTGAGGGGGAGTCTTTGACCGAGGCATGGGATAGATGGGCAGAGCTCCAACGCTTGTGCCCTAACCATGGCCTCGACATGTGGTTGCTTTTTCAATTCCTCTTTGCAGGTTGCACAATAACCACTAAGACTCACTTGAATTCAGCCGCAGGGGGTAATATGTCAAAGATGGATCCCGAACAAGTCATGTTAATGATTGAAGATATGGCGATCAACCAAAGGGAGTAGACAGCCGAAAGAGGTGGGCGAGCTCAAACCACACCAGGGGTCTTGAAAACCGATGAAGCTACCGCCTTGCGTGCCCAATTGGAAGCCTTGCAACATCAAATAGCACAAATGCAAAACGCCAAATCCGTGACTCATATCACCTCGATTACCAAGTCCTCTTAGAAGGAGAGGAAGTCGAGCAAGTCAACGCCATGTTTTACAATCAAGGTGATAAGAGAAATGACCCAATCTACAATAAGGTTAGACCAAATGATAACTCAAATACATACAACCCTAACACGAGGTGGAACCATCCTAATTTCAAATGGAGGACTGACAATGACAACTCTAATCAATTCCAAAATCGGTCAAACCAAAACTCGTATCAAAGACCTTATCAAAATAACAAACTAGAAAAAATGATAGAAGGCCTTGTAATCTCTCAAAACGAGTTCATAAACCAACAAAGGAACACCAATACTGATATTTCGAATTCCTTGAGGAACCTCAACAATAGGTTTGAGTTCTTAGAAACTAAGACGAAGATGCTAGAGACCCAAATAGCACAACAAGCACTTCGTCCTCTCATCAATAAGGCACACTTCCGGGAAAACCCGATATCAATCCAAAGGAGCAAGAAAAAGCCATAACCTTGAGGAGTGGCACGGAATACAAAGGACCAAAGATGCCCAGCGGGGATGAGTTCCTACAACCACCAAATGAGACACAACCACCTAAAACTCCTCTCAGCACGGACGCACCCATTCCTAATGCAGACGTACCGGCATCGGAAAAACCACAAGAACCGGGTAAGCCTAACCCGGCCAAGGTAAAACCTACTGGAACTCCTAAGTATATCCCACCACATAGGTTTATGCCCTTCCCTCAAAGGTTAGTAAAGAGCAAACTTGATCAACAATATGCCAAATTCGTAGAACACCTCAAGAAATTGAATATCACCATCCATTTTACCGAAGCAATTACTCATATGCCCATTTATGCTAAATTTTTGAAAGAAATTTTATCCAATAAAAGAACAATTGAGGAAGTGGGCACAGTATCCCTTAATGAGGAGTGTAGCGCTCTCTTCTTAAACAAGCTACCACCGAAATTAAAGGATCCCGGAAGCTTTGTGATTCCATATGTAATTGGTGATACCGAATTCAAGAGGTGCCTATGCGATTTAGGCGCAAGTGTGAGACTCATGCCAAAAACCGTCTACCAAAGGCTAAATCTTGTTGACTTGAAAGCCACAAGAATGTCATTGCAACTGGCCGACAAGACGGTACGGTATCCCGAAGGAATTGCGGAAGACGTGATTGTTATGATTGGTAAGTACTTTGTCCCGGTAGATTTCGTAGTTGTTGAGATGGAAGAGGATACTCATACCCCTCTCCTATTGGGGCGTGACTTCCTTACCACAGCAGATGCAAACATTGATGTCAAAGAAGGAAAGATATCCTTTGACATCGGGGGTGAAAAGGTAAATTTTCACATGTTTAATGCCATCAAATTTCCTTCAAATGATAATGATTCTATATGTAGAGTGGATGTTTTATATTCCATTATAGCTGCCCATATGGAGAAGGAGATGGTAAACGAACAACTGGACCAGATCCTGGAAGAAACCGGCTCCGAAAACGGCAGTATGGATGCAAATGACCCCCAGTGCGTCCGCACTCAGCATGATGAAGCTGCAAATTCAGACATCCGAGCCCAGTGCGTCCACACCGAATCTCCAATGCGGATGGACCACTCGCACTTGCCAGTTCCGCCACATGATGGAACCGAGGAGACAAATGTCCGAGCTTAGTGCGTCCGCACTGACCGCCTAGTGCGGGTGCACCACCCGCACTCTGACCAGGATGAGTCCCAGAGATCAGCAAACCGAGAGCAGTGCGTCCGCACTCAGGCTGAAATAGCTCAAATCGAGGGAATTTCGACCAATTCCGCACCATCAAAGGTCGACCTCAAGCCTCTGCCACCCAACTTTCGCTATTAATACCTTGGGAAAGACGAGACATATCCGGTGATTGTGAATTCCGAGCTCAACAAAGAACAAACTGAGAAGCTTTTACATGAGTTAAGGCTACATCGGAAAGCAATCGGCTACACGATTGATGACCTAACAGGAATCAGCCCATCCCTTTGCATGCATAGAATTCTAATGGAGGACGACCACAAACCCACTGTTGAAGCTCAACGAAGGCTCAATCCGAATCTAAAAGAAGTGGTGAAGAAGGAAATCCTCAAACTACTTGATGCCGGCATCATCTACCCCATCTCCGACTCCAAATGGGTGAGCCCAGTCCATGTAGTACCAAAGAAGGGAGGCACAACGGTGGTAAAGGGCGAAGGTGACAAAATGATTTCCACAAGGGTGATCACCGGATGGAGGATGTGCATCAATTACCGAAAACTTAACAATGCAACAAGGAAGGATCACTTCCCTCTACCATTCGTGGATCAAATGCTCGAAAGGCTAGCTAATCACTCACACTTTTGCTACCTAGATTGGTATAGCGGATTCTTTCAAATCCCTATTCACCCCGATGACCAAGAAAAAAAGACTTTTACTTGCTCTTATGGTACGTTCGCGTACCGAAGGATGTCGTTTGGTCTATGCAATGCCCCAGCTACCTTCCAAAGAGCCATGATGGCTATTTTTTTCGATTTATTAGAGAATTTCGTGAAAGTTTTCATGGATGACTTTTCAGTTTTTGGTACTTCTTTCGATGATTGCTTATCTAATTTAATCAAAGTTTTAGAACGTTGTGAGCAGATCAATCTAGTGCTAAATTGGGAGAAATGTCATTTCATGGTGCAAACGGGGGTGGTTCTAGGCCACGTAGTGTCCTCCAAAGGCTTAGAAGTCGACAAAGCAAAAGTGAAGGTGATCGAAAAATTGCCCTATCCGACTTGTGTGAAGGATGTGAGGAGTTTCTTGGGCCATGCGGGTTTCTATCGGTGTTTCATCAAAGATTTCTCAAAAATCTGCAAACCACTTACTAATCTAACAATGAAAGATGCAGAATTTATATTTGATGAACCTTGTATTGTTGCTTTTGATAGGATTAAGAAGGCGCTAACCTCAGCCCCAATTCTCCGACCCCCTAATTGGGATGTGCCCTTCGAAATCATGTGTGATGCAAGCGACTTCGCCGTCGGAGCCGTTCTAGGACAAAGGATCGACAACAAGCCTCATGTGATCTATTACACAAGCAAGGTTCTAGATGAGGTGCAAATGAACTACACAACCATGGAGAAGGAGTTCTTAGCCGTTATATTCGCTATCAACAAGTTTCGACCCTACTTGGTTGGATCTAAGGTGATTGTATACACCGATCATGCGGCAATCCGATACCTTCTCAACAAGAAAGATGCCAAACCACGCCTAATCCGGTGGATCCTCCTACTTCAAGAATTCGACCTAGAGATCAAGGATAAGAAGGGCACCGAAAATTCAGTGGCGGACCACCTATCACGCATTACCAACGAACCACGAGAAGATGACATGCCCATAGATGATTCATTCATAGACGAATAACTCTACGCGGTCAACCACCAATAAACTCCATGGTATGCGGATTTCGTCAACTACCATGCATGCGGTTTCATCCGCCCGGATCTAACCTTCCAATAACGAAAGAAATTTCTTTCGGATGTAAAATAATATTTTTGGGACGAACCGTTGTTATTTAAATTGGGGGTGGATGGGATCCATAGGAGATGCGTACCTCAAGAGGAAACCGAACAGATTCTCAATTGTTGCCACTCATCCCCTTATGGAGGACACGCTTCTACTGACAAAACCGTCGCAAAAGTTCTTCAAGCCGGGTTCTTTTGGCCCACGCTCTTTCAAGACGCAAGGGATTATGTACTTAGGTGCGACAAATGCCAAAGGACCGGGAACATATCAAGGAGACATGAGATGCCCCTCAACGGAATTCTAGAGGTAGAGTTATTTGATGTTTGGGGGATAGACTTCATGGGGCCCTTTCTGAGTTCTTGCAACAACAAGTACATACTTGTGGCGGTAGATTACGTTTCAAAATGGGTTGAAGCCGTGGCAAGCCCAACCGCCGACTCAACTGTGGTAAGAAAACTTTTTGCAAAAACTATCTTTCCTAGGTTTGAAGTACCCCGAGTGGTGATTAGCGATGGTGGCTCTCATTTCATTAACTGCCAATTCGACAATCTCCTATTCAAGTACGGAGTCAAGCACAAGGTGGCCACACCATACCACCCTCAAACAAGCGGGCAAGTGGAGATATCTAATCGTGAGATAAAGAGCATCCTACAAAAAGTGGTGAACACATCAAGAAAAGATTGGTCATTCAAACTTGATGAAGCTCTTTGGGCATATCGGACCGCTTTCAAAAAACCCATAGGTATGACTCCTTTCAAACTAGTGTATGGAAAGCCATGCCATTTGCCAGTTGAACTTGAGCACAAAGCGTATTAGGCGATAAGGGCCCTAAACTTTGACATTAGGGCTGCCGGTGAGAAGAGGATTCTTGACTTACATGAGTTAGAAGACAAAGAGGTGGCATGACAAGCTATACAAAGAAAAGACAAAGAGGTGGCATGACAAGCATATCATAAGGCGAAACTTTCACAAAGGAGACAAGGTTTTATTGTACAACTCGCGCCTCCGACTCTTTCCCGAGAAGTTAAAATCACAATGGACAGGCCCATTCGAAATAACAAAGGTGTTCAACCATGGAGCAATTGAGATATGGGGCAAAGAAACTGGGGCATTCAAGGTGAATGGACATCGTCTCAAACATTTCAACCATGCGAATCCAGTAGGCGAGAAGGAGAATATGCGCCTAGTCGACCCACACACTCAATAGTGAGCCCAAATCATGTCGAGCTCACGACGTAAAATGGAGCGCTTCTTGGGAGGCAACCCAAGCTTTTTATTGTTTTTCTTTATTTTTCTGCACTTAGTTTAATTTTAAATTTTCAAAATTTTAGATTTCCTAACTTTGCTAGACTTTCAGGACGAAAAAAAAAATAATACAAAACGACCCGAGTGCGTCCGCACTGACACAGACTGAAGGACTACGCAGTTTGGAGATTCTACCCAAGACCAGTGCGTCCACACTCACTACCAGTGCGTCCGCACCCAGGTATGTTTTTTTAAATTTTTCGGAAAATTGAGAAATTTGAAATTTTTGTGCCGAGTGCGGATGACCCACCCGCACTGCCAGCCAGTGCGTCCGCACTCGGGTTTTCTCCTTCTTCTTAACCAACCCGACCCCTTTCTTTTCCTTCGCGCATTTTCAATTTCAAAACCCCAAAACTCGATTTTTCTCTTCCAAAACCCAAAAACCACGTTTCTCTCTCAAAATCTCCCTCTCCTCTCTCTTCTCTACCACTTTTCTCTTCTCCTCTCTCTCTTTTCCTCTCCAAAACCGAAAATCCAACTTCTCTCAAGCCGTTCAAGCCCCACTTCTCTAAAACTCGGATTTCTTCGTGTTTTCTCTAAATTTTTGTGATCTACAACGAGGTTTGATCTCTCCTTACTCTTAATTTCATTATTTACTACTTAGATCTGTGAAATTGTACCAAAAATCCAAAAAATTGACCAAATGGGTGAAAACGGTTCAAATTCGCTCCCCCGTGCGAGTGCACCACCCGCACTGCTATTCAGTTCGTCCGCACTAAGCTTGGGGGAAAACCTAACCAGACTTAATTTTTCATTTTTGGCTAAGTACCCAGTGCGAGTGCACCACCCGCACTGAGAGCCAGTGCGTCCGCACTAGGCTCGGGAAAATCCAAACCAGACCAGCATATTACGAAAATTTTGGTTAAGTACCCAATGCAGCCAAGACCACCTGCACTGAGAGCCAGTGCGTCGGCACTAGGCTCGGGAAAAATCAAAAATTACCCTGAATTGAACCAGAATTGAACTGTTTGTACACAGTGCGTCCGCACTCAGGACCAGTGCATCCGCACTCAGGTTTGAGAAAGGTTTGAGAAAGGCCAAGAAGTAAAGGTTTGAGAAAGAATGCCGAAGAAAAACGCTGCCAAGAAGCAAAGGTTTGAGAAAGGCCAAGGCAGTCGCCAACCATCTCCGTACGCACCTGCCATACCACTTAACGATGATCAAGAATTAAGGCGTAGCCTTCTGCAGCACCACCGAACCATCGAGCCATCTCAGTGGATAAGCAGAGACACACTTTTCACGCTCGGACTCCTCGATTCGGTGTAAATGCTCACCGAGCGAATTGGGTTGTGGGAGTTCCTTTGTGACGAGGTCGACACCTACCAAGCCATCACCATCGAATTCCTCTCCTCATATGAATTCGACCGGGCCTCACGAGTAATGACCTTCAACCTTGGAGGTTTTTCTCATCAGATGCACACCACCGAGCTCATGTCCGCATTCGACCTATCCACTGTCAATGTCGATCAGATGCACACCATTCTCGACTTCTTTCACGACATGAGTGAGGCCCAGTTCCGCATATACACATGCCATGATGGGATCCTCGGCCAGCAAAGGGTCAAGAATGTCCTCCATCCGGCAATCCGATATCTCCAGCGGGTACTTTCTCACACTCTCTTTGCCCGAGGAGAGACCGCATCGGTCTTCAACCTCGGAGATATGATGTATGTATGCAGCATGCTCCGACGAAACAATGGCGAGATGGAATACATGCCGCATATCGGGTACCATTTGGCCAAACACATGCAAAATGTGTCGCACAACAGGCAATGAGGCGGGAAAGTTCGAATCGGGGGGATCATTACAAAGATTGCCCGGCACTTGCAAATACCGATCGGAAATGATGTGGTGCCCGGCTACACACTAGTTGACTCGATGGCTTGTTTAGGGCGAGGCTCATAAGATGGGATGATATCGAAAATGCTTGGATCAATTTAGAACCAAAGGAAAGCATCCGACACCGGTTGCCTTTTCAAACTCAAATCGACCCATTGGACACCAATACTTGGAAAATAGTACACGAGCCAATCGATCCGCCGCAACAACCACCACCGCCACCACCACATCCCGCAGTACCCGATGCCGCACAACCACAAGGAGGCCCGACCAACCAGCAAATATGGGACTTCATGCAAGCCATGCAAACCTCCATCAATGACTTGCGCATCGACGTTGGTGGCCGCATGGATCACATGGATCGCCGCATGGATACCTTTGACCGCCGTTTTGATGAGGTCGAGGCCGAGGCTGCCAGGTCAACTTACTACTCCCGCAAGGCAGCCATGCAATCAAACCCACATTTTGAAGATGATCCACCAACACCACCATACCAAAGACGAGCCGCTCAAAGGAGAGAGCAAGAGATGGCACGGGAGCATGAGGCGGCAAGGCTAGCACAAGAAGCCGCGGCAGCAGCTCAAGGCGGAGAAGATGGAGAGGATAATGAGGATCCCGCGCAGCACCACCACCACCTTACGCTAGTACAGTAGTTCATGTTTCTCTCTCTTTTTAGTTTATTTTTTAGCACTGAGGACACTACTTTATTTAAGCTTGGGGGATGGGAAGAAATTGTATCTGCATGCATGTTTATTTTTTAGTTTTTTCGAAACTTTTTAGGATTTATAACCTTGCTTTTTACTTGACCATGAATAGGATTTGTGATTTTGAACTTAATTGCTTGAGATTACGAATTTGTCAAGACGTTTTACGAGGTTGTGAAAAATAGAGTCTTGCATAATTGGACTTAATTGTCTAAAAAAATGCATAAAGTATAAAATCATGTTTAAATTTTTGTGTTAAAAGTTGGCAAAATTTTTGATAAACTTGAGTGATTGACAAAAATTAAAAGTATTCTTGCACAATTTTTGCGAATTTTTGGTAAAACCCTTAAAATAATTTGAAATGACGACATAATTTGGCGAAAAACTTTGTGGAAATAAAGGTGTTTGAAATTGAGACATTAGGAACTTAAATTTATTAGAGAAGCCATTTAGATTTAAAAATTTTAAATTGAGAAAAATTAGGATATCCATAAGTATGAAAAAATACTTAAGGATGTGTGTATTCATGATATGTGCATAAATTTGAGAAATTAGGTAAAATTGAAAAATTTTGGAAAATTAAAATGCGACTCCAATGACCTATGTTACGGCTTCATGACGTACTTCTGGTTATGAGTCCTTAGCACTCCTGCTCCACTAGTCTCCGATAAAATTAACATTTATGTTGGTGGAAGGGTAGATTATGAGCATGCAAAGCACCCTTGAATTAGAACGGTTGGGTACAGCTAACTACTTGTAACTAACCGGTGCTTAAATGAGGATGGAGAAAATAGTGCTCAAAATGAGAAAATCAAAAGCAACAAAACAATAGGAATGTGCATATATCAACATACGAAGTCCGTGATTTTCTAGCCCAAGTTTGATTCAAGCTTGGGGGTATTTTGAAAATTCTACATTTAAAATGGCATATCTTTCAATAAATTTGGGTAAACGAAGTTCACAAATTCAAAAGCCTTTAAGGAAATAAAAGTTAGAGTAATTGAATTATGGGTTGATTCATAATTATTCGAGGGTTGAACTTGGAATTTGGGAAATATGCATGGAGATTTTTAAATTTTGGCAAGATCATACAAGTTTTTCATTTGAGAAATATGTACTTGATATAGGGTTGAATAGATCAAATTTTAGTTCAAGTTTAAATGTTGCTTGGGGACAAGCAAAGTTCAAGCTTGGGGGTATTTGATAGGTGTAAATTATATACACCGTCGATCTAGTTTTTATCATAAAATAACACCAAATATCTTGTATTTTGAATATAAAATGAATAGAATACACCTAGAATCAAGTTACTGCGTTCGCTCGGCTTTACAATGCAGGAAACGATGCAAAATGAAGAAAAAGTCTCCCAGTGCGGACGCACTCGGTACTTAGTCAAATTTCCAGCATCACAGAACTTCACAGACAAAAAGTCAGAGCGTAATGCATCCGCAGTCACCTCCAGTGCGAGTGGGGTCATCCGCACTCACTACTTAGCCGATTTTTACAACTTTCAGATTCTTCAGGAAAACAAAAAATTCCAAGGCCAGTGCGGACGCACTCAGAGAAAAATGCAGAAAATCCAGAAAAAGAAACTTGGAATCAAAGGAAAGTTAGAGCCAGTGCGACTCAGACCACCCGCACTAACCACCAGTGCGGACGCACTGGACCAGACAGCCAGAAATTCACATTTTCAAGAGGTTTTCTATTTTTGGCACATCAGGGACACGTTTTAGAAGGCCTAAAATAGATATGGCAGTCTGAGGAGTGCACCCACTAACTCCACTTTTATCTTCTAAATTGGGCAAGATCTTTGGCTATAAAAGAAGAGGAATTTCATCTCTCTCATATCTACTATTACATATCCATTTTCCACAAATTGAGAGAGAGAGATCTATAGAAATTTCTGAAGTTCTGAAGGCTTTTCAAGGAAGCAGAAGAACAAGTTCGAGCTAGGAGTCAGCAAGATCGAGGTTTATGATCTAAGAAAGGGTGTAATCATTTCTTTATTTCATTTCTTATTGTTTTTGCCAAACTTTGTTATGGATCTCTCCAAGAGAGAGTAGTTCTCTTTCTAGGGGTTTAGGTCAATGCATGAACTTGTTTAATTCTATCTTATTCGGATATTTGTTTTTATTATGATTGTTTTATCGAATTTGATTGTTAATTTATGTGAATTATCATTTGTGCTAATTACATAGTTTAGTACTTGAATTGGACAAGTCCCGCTTTCGATTCGAAAGAACCAAAGTAGTTAGGATGGGATAGGAGAGTACCAAATTATGAGCATAAATACCTTAGGATTTGGATTAGAAGCGACCGTACTTTGATATCCAAACCAGAACTATAGAAATTAGGGTTAGGGTTTGGTGAAGAACGACTGTGAAGTCAAACCCATAATCAGGACACCTTAGAACAAATATTGATATATACTTTAGAGCATGTGACTTAAATATCCCTCTAGGTTAGTGACAGCCCTAGAATTCGGGGAACATTAATCCATCCACCCAAAGTATTTGTATCAATATTTGTTCTAAAGGCTAACATCAAGCTTAATGGGTCTAGATAGCTAGGGTGAAGAACGACCGTGAAGTCTGAAACTATCTAGGCACGTTATTAATTCACGACAGTGACCCTTTTTAATACTTTTAGGTTAGAAACCTCATCAAATCAAACATGGATTCAAACAAACTGAATAAATAGAATTAGCAAGGAATTGTAGATCGAATGCCCCTAGATCTCCTCAAACTTGAAAACAAACCAATATTTCTTTCCTTTATTTTTATTTACATATATTGTTTGAAACTCCTCTCTTCCGGGTATTGAACCCAAACTTAGAATTTTAGAACAAAACCCCCCTCTTTACTTTTATTGTTTAGTTTTAGAAGTAGTTTTTATTGAAAATTGGTATTTCCATATCTCCCTGCGGATCGACACCTAAATACTACGATCGATAGGTTGTGCGCTTGCAACTAACCTATTTATTGAGTACAAAGGTTTATAAATATTAAAGGCAAAAAGAGTACAAAATTCCTATATCTAAAATACTCAACAACAACCGGCCACGCCTATCCTCTCCATCTACAGCAAGCTCCCAAAGGGACTCCTCTGACATCACCCCCCCGTAATTACACTTGAGGTCCTCAAAACACTTCTGCATTTGTTAATAACAAAGGGCATGAATTACAAAAAAACCTTTATTCAATCTAACATAAATTCATACAATCTTCAGGTGACCGTTTAGTACCAACATCCCCAAGTGCCAACAAATTTCATGTACACCCTTCTAAATTTAAAAGTACTTGTTATTCTAACAAATTTCATGTTATCTGTCATAACAAAGGGCAAGGATATACATTGACCTGGTTATAAACAACACTTAAAAACACATTTGAAATTTGAAAGTTACCATCTTGGCCTCTGCCTTCTCGTTTACATACACCTTTCCAGCGTCTGAATCCTTAAGGTGCATTCGATCGAAAACCTCCTTTAGTCCCACGGACGATTCCTTTTCGGATGCCTGCAGATCAAATTAATGAGAATTTGATTAGGTAAATTAAAAACATGAATCACTGGCAAGAGTAATGAAAAGGGTAATTTATGCAATACCAGTTTTTGTGCGTGCCGAAATGATGAAATGGAACCAGCCACATGATGGATGATCTTCCCTCCTTTCTTTTTGTTATTCCGGTTGGTGGTTGATATTTTGTCGAACTTCTCCTTCGACCAGATGAGGCACAACCCCTTCCAATAACCCGGATTCTTGCACCACTGTGGAGGAAAGTCTTTCCACACTTTCTTGTCTTTTCCATATTGGTTCGTGTACTTTTTCCTCAAATGAGTCATCTCACTATAATATGCTTCTGATGCTATTCTCTCAAAGACATCCAAACATCGTTGCACATCTTCCCCTTCCCCCAGGAATATCTCTGCAAGAATTTTTTCAAAATCTCCAACCGCGCCTTGATAGGAAACATATTGTACGTCCTATACGGTCCCGGCATGTTCTTTAAGGTTAGGATCCTCACTCTGCTGACAACTTTTGTGCAAATAGGAGTGGATGTGAACTTGATAAGCCTCAATTATATATACTTTCGGTCGAGGTTTTACCTCTTAAACTGCACCAAATCCTTGTATTTTATGTTTAGTTTAGTATAGAATGCACCGAAGAACCAAGTTACTACCTTTCCTTTGTTTAAATTGCAGAAATCGAGCAAAATGAGCAAAACTGCGAGTTGTGCGGGTCACACAAATTCCGTGCGGGTCGCACTGATTTAACCGAGAGTTCTGCAGGTGCCTGTGCGGGCCGCATGAAGGTCGCACAAAATTATAGTTGTCGACACACAGTTTGTATTTTGGCCATATCTTGGTCATACGGACTCCGATTTGGGTGAATCAAAGCTTGACTGAACCAAAACGAAAAGATCTACAACTTTCATGAAGGAAACAAATTCAAATTCAGAATGTAGAATTTTGTACAGCCGCACCAATGGCCGCCCAGCCTAGATTTGGACATATTTTATTGCCATCTTCGCCCGATTCACTTCCAGATTTTGTTGGATTGCTTCCCAAGGCACGAAAATAGCTATATATGGGCAGGGAGGCAGCAGGAGAAGGCATTCTTCATTCTAGATTTAATTTCCACATCTCTCTCCATATTTTCTATCTTCTCCTCTTGATCAAAGGCGATTAAGAGCAAGGTTTGAAGGATTCTCGAGCAAGCAAAAGTGAAGATCAAAGGCAGCGAGCGAAGAGATTGGTGTAGTCTATTCTCTTACTTGTTTTACTTTATTTTCATTATGATTTCTCTTGTAACTTTCTTGGATGTTAACTCACCCATGAGAGGCTAGATTTCCTCTCTAGGGGCTTAGGCTAAAAACATGAATTTGTGTTGAATCTATGTTTACTTGGATTAATTTCTTTATGATGATTGTTTGCATGTTTGTTTATTCTTGTTGATTTTACAATTCATGTGCTTGTATGATTTGATTACTTGTTAATTTCCCGCTTGAGTCTAATCAACTTAAGATGCTAGGAACGATAATTAATGGTACCAAATTGTATACATGAATTACCTTAGGATTAAGATTAGAAATTACCAAATCTATTTCTTAGCCCGGAACCACAAGAACAAAGGTTGAATTGAGGTGAAGGACTTAATCGTGAAGCCTTATATTTGATTGGGGCACCTAGAATTGAACCAAATATCGTATGAAGGACTTAACCGTGAAGTATTGGTATTTAGGGATAAACTAGGCTAATCTATGCTTATGGTCTAGATAGCTAGGGTGAAGGACTTAATCGTGAAGTCCGAATTATCTAGACACGTCATTAATTGCGAACATGAGTTTAGAATACCAAGTAAATGTAGATTTGACCAAAGGATTGTATGCCGATAGCCCCTAGACTCTTATCCATTTGAATCACAAACTCCTTTTTATTTGTTGTTTAAAATTGTCTTGTTTTGATTTCAACTCTCAATCGGGTATTGAACCCAAAAACCAATTTTACAACAAACCCCCATTTTACTTTATTTGCACTATTTTAGAGTTAGTTAATTTAGTAAAAAGTAATATTTCCCGTTATCTTTGGATCGATACCCATAATTACTACAAGGATAGATTGTGCGCTTGCAATTCAATCTGACTTTGCGTATTTAGGATTTGATAAATTTAAAGCAGAAGTGTACGAGTTAGACCAATTATTCATATACCCAAAATACACAACAAGCTTTTGGCGCCGTTGCCGGGGATAACGGATAGATATTAATTTTTATTTTAAAAATTAATTCTAGAATTTTTCTTGCATTTTATTTCATTTTATTTCATTTCTTTGAGACTCACGTTTTTTCTCTCTCTTTTTCACATCTTTGAGCGCTGGCCATGGCTGGAAACCCTCCATACGGAATGCCTTTGGATGGCGAAGAAGAAGATGGATCTCTAGCCCATGTTGACAACCCCTTCCATGGCACATATGGCAGAAATGGTCCTCCACCTCCTAATCCAAACGACCGTCGACCTATTAGGGAGTTCATGAACTATATGGAGCCGAGCCAACGCTTCGGCTATATAGCGCATGGAGGTTGCACATACACGACCATGTCTCAACTGAATGCGGCTGCTGGTGGAAACTTAGCCAACAAGGATTGTGTAGAAGCGATGGACATGATTGAAGACATGGCTATAAGCCAACGCGAGTGGACAGCTGGAAGGGACGCAAAGAGAAGCAACACACCTGCAGGCATGCTAAAGGTGAATGAGGTGACCGCTTTACAAGCAAAGGTAGAATATCTCCAAAATCAGGTAAAAAAGATGCAGCAGGTAAAGTTTGTAGTCAAAAATTCACCATGTGGTATTTGTGGAGGTATGGACCATGACACAATTGGATGTCAATACTCCACGGATGGTAATGACACGGTCGAACAAGTTTATGGGTTATTTTACAATGAATGTGACAAAAGGAACGACCAATACAACCAAAACTACTCTAACACTTACAACCATGCCACGAGGTACAACCATCCTAATTTTAAGTGGAGAAATGACAATGAAAATCCGAACCCAAATGCGGTACCAAACCAAGGAAATAGCAACCATTACCAAAATCACAATCAAAATCAAGGTAATAGTAACCAATACCAAAGCCAAGGTCAAGGTCCACCACCATTGTCTAGATTAGAGAAAATGATGGAAGAATTCATGATCACTCAAAAGGAAACTAATCTTAACCACGACAAAAAGTTTGATGATATTTCAAATTCTCTTAGAACCATGAGCAACAAGATGGACCTTGTGCAAACTCAAACTAGGTTGCTTGAAGTCCAAGTAGCTCAACAAGCCGCTTCTGCCGCACGCCCACAAGGTACGCTTCCAGAACAGCCGGAACACAACCCAAGAGAACACGTATATGCTGTAACTCTTCGAAGTGACAGACAATATGATGGAACAGAAATGCCAGAAGAGGAAATGCCAAAACAGCCAATCGCCGCACCTCAAACAGTAGAAACAGGGCCTTCTGCGGCCTCTCATGCGACCTCAACACTGATTCCTGCGGCCTCAAAACCAACTCCTCCGATTTGCACAGATTTCCCCATAGACCCACCAGTTTTCAAGGATCGCCAAAATTCAGGTAATTCTGATCCGAAAAAGGTAAAATCTTCTGAATACGTTCCTCCTCTCAGGTTTGTACCCTTTCCTCAACGGTTGGTTAATACCAAATTAGAACAACAAATTGTCAAATTCAAGGATCACTTGAGAAAAATGAACCTTACCATCCCTTTTAATGAGGTCATTGCCCAAATGCCGTCCTATGCCAAATTTTTGAAAGAATTGTTGACCAACAAAAAGAAACTTGAAGAGTTTGAAACTGTGGCATTAAATGCGAAATCTAGTGCACTAGTTTTAAACCAGCAAATTAAATTGCCCCCTAAACTCAAAGATCCGGGCAGTTTTACCATTCCGTGCAAGATTGGGGATATCACTTTTAATCGATGTTTGCTCGATCTTGGTGCTAGTGTTTGTTTGATGCCAAAGTCGGTCTATGATAGGGTAGGTCTAGGGGAATTAAAGCAAACACGAATGTCTCTTCAATTAGCTGACAGATCTGTCCGATATCCTTCCGGAATTGCTGAAGATGTCATTGTTCAAATTGGAAAGTTCTATGTACCTGTAGATTTTGTGGTTGTAGAAATGGAAGAAGATCCTCACACCCCTCTCTTATTTGGGCGTGATTTTCTAAGTACGGCAGGTACAAATATTGATGTCTCAGGTGGAATGATTTCTTTCTCAATTGGTGATGAGAAGGTGGAATTTAATGTTTCTAAATCTATGCAATTTCCTTCTAATGACAATGACACAATTTGCAGGATTGATGTTTTAGATACCATAATTGCTACTGAAGTAGTTAAGGTAACAAATGGTGGACAGCTGGAGAAAAATTTGGACGAAATTCTAGAGAAAAAGGAAGCTGAGACAGCTCATAATGATGACAGCGGAGATTTGTGCGGGCCGCACGAATTTGTCCGAGCGCAACCGACCGATCCGTGCGGACCGCATCAAAAAGTCCGAGAGCAGCCTGAAATTCTGTGCGGGTCGCATAAAAATGTCCGAGAACAGACTGAAACACACCCAGTGAAAACCATTCCGTGCGAGTGGCACGAAATTTTGTGTGGGTCGCACCAACCCCAGAAAAAAACTGACAACCCTGATTTAGCCGATACCTCTCCCGAATCCTCTCAAATTGAACTCAAGCCTTTACACCTCACTACTGACATCGACCCGCATCGGCGTTCCACATGGAACTTGGCGAATGAGCCCACGATCTTTCCACCGAATGCCGTCACCCAAGAACTATCCACATCGCCAAGAGAGCGCCGCCGTCGGCGGGCCGCACGGGAGGCAACACAAGTGCTATGGGAAGAGAAGCCTCCCGATCCACCACAGCGAGGAGGCATTTTCGCCTCCTCCTCCACTTTCGCTTTCTCCACCACTTTGTGAGTTTCATTTTTCTTCCTTTTCACTCTTTCTTGTGCAAATGTTTGCATTGAGGACAATGCTTTGTTTAAGCTTGGGGGAGGGAATTGGAAGAAAAATTGTATCTGCATTTAGGACATGTTTAATTTTTTGCAAAATTGCATTTTTAGGTGAAAAATTTGTGTGATTGTTAGAATTAAGGACTTGTTTGGAAAATTTTGGTTATGATTTGGATGACTTTGAAAAATTTGAACTAACTCCATATTTGATCAAAGAATTGCATATGATGAGATGTTTTAGGACTTTGAAAAAATGAAAAATTGGGTTTTGTCGACAAAACATTTTGGAACCGAGTATGTCTTTCTAATTGGAAATTTGGGATTTGAAAATAATAGAAAGATTATGATATCCATGGGTATGAAAGAATACATTTTGGATGTGTGTATTCATGGTACTATTGCAATAATTAAAGTTGAAAACGTTTGAAAATTCACTTCGGACTCCGCTTGCCTATGATACGGCGATATGACGTACTTGAGGTTATGAGTCCTTGACACTTTGTTCCGCTAGTTTATCCGATAAAGTGACCGAGTTTACACCACAAGTGTGAGTTCGTGTCATGGAAGGGTTAAACCAAGAGAATGCAAAAGCACTTTTGAATTAAAACGGTTGGGTATGATTAACTACTTATAACTAGCCGGTTTTGTATTAAGGATAAAGATCATAGTGTCACCAAATAGCAACAAAAAGGAAAAAAATTGTATAATTGTGCATGATACCAACACACGAAAATTCACAACTTTCTAACCCAAGCTTATTCCAAGCTTGGGGGGCGCAAAAAGGAAAATCACCACAAAATGAGGGCATATTTTTGGTCAAAAAAATGAAATATTGATAAATTCAAATTATTAGTTTTTACAAATACAAAAGCATCTTTGAATATGAGATTTGATTTGTCGATTTGTGGGGTGAATTAAAATTGATCAAGGAAAGTTCAAATTTTGTCCAAAAGAATTCTCGAGTTTTTAATAATAACAAGATCATACAAATTTTTCACATTTAGGATATACTTGAATTTGGTTAGTTTAGAAACCGGACATATACCTAAGTTTGGATTTTTGCTTGAGGACAAGCAAGGTTTAAGCTTAGGGGATTTTGATAAGCCTCAATTATATATACTTTCGGTCGAGGTTTTACCTCTTAAACTGCACCAAATCCTTGTATTTTATGTTTAGTTTAGTATAGAATGCACCGAAGAACCAAGTTACTACCTTTCCTTTGTTTAAATTGCAGAAATCGAGCAAAATGAGCAAAACTGCGAGTTGTGCGGGTCACACAAATTCCGTGCTGGTCGCACTGATTTAACCGAGAGTTCTGCGGGTGCCTGTGCTGGCCGCATGAAGGTCGCACAAAATTATAGTTGTCGACACACAGTTCGTATTTTGGCCATATCTTGGTCATACGGACTCCGATTTGGGTGAATCAAAGCTTGACTGAACCAAAACGAAAAGATCTACAACTTTTATGAAGGAAACAAATTCAAATTCAGAATGTAGAATTTTGTACAGCCGCACCAATGGCCGCCCAGCCTAGATTTGGACATATTTTATTGCCATCTTCGCCCGATTCACTTCCAGATTTTGTTGGATTGCTTCCCAAGGCACGAAAATAGCTATATATGGGTAGGGAGACAGCAGGAGAAGGCATTCTTCATTCTATGTTTAATTTCCACATCTCTCTCCATATTTTCTATCTTCTCCTCGTGATCAAAGGCGATTAAGAGCAATGTTTGAAGGATTCTCGAGCAAGCAAAAGTGAAGATCAAAGGCAGCGAGCGAAGAGATTGGTGTACTCTATTCTCTTACTTGTTTTACTTTATTTTCATTATGATTTCTCTTGTAACTTTTTTGGATGTTAACTCACCCATGAGAGGCTAGATTTCCTCTCTAGGGGCTTAGGCTAAAAACATGAATTTGTGTTGAATCTATGTTTACTTGGATTAATTTCTTTATGATGATTGTTTGCATGTTTGTTTATTCTTGTTGATTTTACAATTCATGTGCTTGTATGATTTGATTACTTGTTAATTTCCCGCTTGAGTCTAATCAACTTAAGATGCTAGGAACGATAATTAATGGTACCAAATTGTATACATGAATTACCTTAGGATTAAGATTAGAAATTACCAAATCTATTTCTTAGCCCGGAACCACAAGAACAAAGGTTGAATTGAGGTGAAGGACTTAATCGTGAAGCCTTATATTTGATTGGGGCACCTAGAATTGAACCAAATATCGTATGAAGGACTTAACCGTGAAGTATTGGTATTTAGGGATAAACTTGGCTAATCTATGCTTATGGTCTAGATAGCTAGGTTGAAGGACTTAATCGTGAAGTCCGAATTATCTAGACACGTCATTAATTCACGAAAGTGACCCTTTTTGATATTTACGTTTAGAAACTCCATAATTGCGAACATGAGTTTAGAATACCAAGTAAATGTAGATTTGACCAAATGATTGTATGCCGATAGCCCCTAGACTCTTATCCATTTGAATCACAAACTCCTTTTTATTTGTTTGTTTAAAATTTTTAAATTGAATATCCCTAGCCACGGGGCACCAGCGTCCGAGGTAATACAAGAATAGGAATAAGATAAAAAGCGGGAGGGGCAGCTAACAACTTGCTTTATTTATTTTTAAAAGTCAAGTTGCGGCTTCAACGACCAATGGGACCCGCTTTTTACCTTAGCTACTGAGGTGGTTTATTGTCTTGTTTTGATTTCAACTCTCAATCGGGTATTGAACCCAAAAACCAATTTTACAACAAACCCCCCTTTTACTTTATTTGCACTATTTTAGAGTTAGTTAATTTAGTAAAAAGTAATATTTCCCGTTATCTTTGGATCGATACCCATAATTACTACAAGGATAGATTGTGCGCTTGCAATTCAATCTGACTTTGCGTATTTAGGGTTTGATAAATTTAAAGCAGAAGTGTACGAGTTAGACCAATTATTCATATACCCAAAATACACAACAGAACTCTGCGTCACCGACAACCATCAATTCCGGTCGCATGTCAGGTGCTGCTGGTTTACGAGGCTTGGCCATATCTCGGCCCCGCCTCACTTCAGACTTCCCTGCCCTTTTTCTCTTGCCCGTTGTCTTGACTTCAGCCCCCCGAGCGCTCTCTTCGTCAAGTTCTCTATTGTTGGCTTCCTTCGCTTCATCACAGTTCCGAAGTGGGCGGCGTCTTAGTGTTCGCTTACCGCCATCATCATCCTTGACTGCTGGATGTGCAGACTCCTCCTCTGAACAAGTATTGATCTCAGATGTCTCTGCCTCGGTCTCTTGAGTGGCAGAAGTCTGTGAGGAATAAGACCAGTCGGAATCACCAGCCTCCGGTTGTGGCGATGATGTCGTTGCATATGGCGGTGACTCGGTGTGCATAATCGCATCGTCAGATTCATTGTGTACTTCTGCGGTTGGCATAGACCTGGTGGGTTCTGACTTGGAGGGCCGTGTGTTGGGGGGCTCGCTTGGCTTGGGATGTGACTGGCTTGGCCTGCTTCGCTTCAAAACCCCAGGATTAGGGCTCCAAAATATTTTCAAGCTGGGGGCCTCTACCTCTGGCTGAACAAGTGGAGCAGCCAGCTCTGGCTCCGGTTCCCGGGGTTCAACAAATGGCTCGGAGTCATCGATTTGCACATCTGCTGCTGTGACAGAGTGCTCAAGCGGTTGCGACACATCTGCGGTTGCGACACATGACACATCTAAAAAATAAATGAACAAGCATTGGTGAAAGAACAATCAAGCATATATTGATATTTTTGAAGTGATTTTAGTTACTTTGATTAAAAAAAGGGAAATTATCTGGTGTACCCATGGAAACTTTCAAAATTTTCACTGTATTTGTGCTTCTTTCAAGGAAGAAAAATTTTCATTGTAAATAGGGGGACAAAAAATTTTAGTTGCTGTGTGGAAAAGTAGATTCCAAGTTAGATATGCCTACAAGTAATAAACTGGGATTATAAATTTTGAAACAATATAGAAGAGTTTGAGGATATATTAAAAATACATTGATTAATCAAGAGAAGTTCAAGAACTAAAAATCAAATAATTTATGCTTCTTTTAAGAAAGAAAAACAACATGGGTAGAAGAGACCATGTTGTATATCTAAGATTAGGGCAAGAAAAATCTATTTTCATTAGAAAGTTTCTCAACATAATTTTAAATATCAGATAAATATTGGCATGGCATTAAAAATACTTATTTTCAAGTTTCTCAATATTAATCTATAAGTACCACACAAAAATCTCTACAACAAAAAATAATATTATTGAGTAATCTCAACGTCAACCTAATTATTTAGTTGACATGATAACCAAATATCATTTATATTAGTGTAAATTAATGGTTTTGATGCTTGAACATTATTATTGGTTTGTATATATAATAATGATTGAAATATTCTATTATCAATCAATAAGAAAGGTTATATCATAAGCATACAAAGGACAGATAAAGAAAAATAACATTTTTCTTAAACAATATAAAATTTTAATTAAATAAAACATGGCTATTATATATATAATTGATCACTAAACAATATAAAATTTATATTGTGATATTGTCTGACAAATATAGATACGAAAGAGGCACATGTTATTAATTTAAAATGTGTAATCTCTCAACCAAATAATAAACTTGAGTATAGAAATTACTAAGACAACAATAGAAGCACAAATTGTGCAATATTACTTAAAAATAGGCTCAAAATTTAATTAATTTTGTTTACCTAGGCAGGACAACGATCATTTTAGGTGTTAGTATACAAAGCTCAGCATATGCACATTTATACAGCATTAAATAGCATAGGGTGACAGAGCAACACTGCACAAACAAAGAAGCTAGCAATCCTTTCCTTACATTAATTATATGGGTACACCAGAAATTTTCCCAAAAATTTTCTATACAAACAAAAAAGTTTGTATGGGTACACCAGAAATTTTCTATACAATCCTTTCCTTACATTAATTCCTTTCCATACAAACAAAGAAGTTTGTATGGGTACACCAGAAATTTTCCCAAAAAATAAAGATAGTATCGGTACCTTTATCAGTTGGCTCATCTTGCAGCAATGTGCTCAACGGGTTGAGCCTTGATGAGCGGCGAAGTGGCCGCACCATGCTCGAGCTGTTACATTTGGCTCGACCTCTGACAGACTTTTTTGGCGGTGGATTAGGCGGTGGATTGGGCGAAGGCACAGTTGCCACTACCTCGCTGGTGTTAGGCGGTGGCGGTTTTGATTGGGATGCATCTGACGATAGAGGTGGCGGGGCTACAGGCGATGGGTTAGGCGGTGGCACAGTTGGATTAGGCGTATGTGGGGGTGCATCTGACGGTGAATGTGGGGTGGTTGGGCAACAGGTTCTGGATTAGGCGGTGCCACAGTTGCATCTATCTCACTTCCTTCCCACAGCGGTGGAAGCTTGGGTTCTTCTCTGTATGACGGTGGAGGTGGCCGGGGGGGATAGAAAAACAAAACGCGACTTTTTCGCGAAGATTTGGCTCTTAGTGAACCTTGGAGGTTGTCGGCGAACAGCTCCCTGTTACACCAAAAAGGTATAGTACAAAGTTTCGGTACAGCAAGCTGTACCTTTTAACCTTTAATACACTTCTGGTTCAGACTGCAAGTATACAATCCTACCGCGTAGTATATCGTCTGGTATCGATCACAGGGACGGTTCAAATGTTATCCGGACTCTACTCAGATTAATTAAAAACTAGAAGTTGGAAAAGGTTGATTTTGGTTGTTTATGTTTCCTACAGATTTAAGACAACAATAAAGTGCAAGAAAGAAGATTAAACTGGTTTTAATCGATAAATAAAAGCGTTCCCAGGGTTAAGACTTCATCTCAGTTTTGCCCTCTGGCTGTCCTGTCCGGGCCGTGTCATTTCCTACACGGGCCGTATCAGTTTACACGGGCCGTGTCATTTTGCTACACGGTCCGTGTCAGCCTCGGGTTAATGCAGCAGCTACTGTTTCTTTGTATCGTTCCTTTGTGTAGGGTTCTACTGACCGGACCTAATGTTTCTGGACCTCAACTGTCGTTTGTTGGTTCATCAACTTGGTACGGAAACTGCAATATATGCCCTTGTCGGGTTCTAGACCTCAACTTTCGTGTATTGGTCCCTACTACCTAGTTGCTTGATTGGTATACTAAAGGTAACTCCTATCCATCGATAGAGAGTAATTTTCGTCTTTCGGTTACTACTTGGTTTCACCTTTCGGGTCACAAATCCTACCTCATGTACTTAGTTTGGTTGAGAGACGTTAAAGGGCTATAATGCCTTCTAGATGTGGCCATTCATCTAGTGGCAAACCAATATAAGTCAAACACTTCAATCTAAGCAATTAAAATACTACTCAATCAATCAAACACAAATTTCAATACAAAGATTCAATAACTAGCATGCAAGACAAAACATTCGATTACATCAAAACCCTAGAAACAAAGAATTCTACTCAAACATGGTTCTAAAACAGAAAATAGAGATGATAAAGATAGTGCTCATGGCAAAGTTCGAAGTAGTGAGAAGATCCGTCGCAAATCTCTCGATTTTTGCCTCTCTTCCTCTTCTCCAAACCAAGCCGTCAAGCCCCAACCCTAGGTCTCTCCTCTCAGATCCAGAATTCCCTTTCCTGGAGAGAAATCCCGATTATATGCTTGATTGGTCGACCTTCCTTCAATAGCCTTCTTTCCAGATTTTCTGGATCTGTTTCCGGATTTGCTTGACACGGGCCGTGTCAAATTTGTCCGGCCCGTGTAACTTGTGTTCCTTCGGTGGTCGAGTCAGCAGTTGTTTGTGGTCGGATCAGTGGTCGAGTCGAGGTTGACACGGCCCGTGTGGAATGTGACACGGACCGTGTAGAGACTTCTTGATTCCAGATTTTCTCCTCGATTTCGCCCGAATCCTGCAAAATAAGAATAAACTTGCAGCAGTACCACATTCTAAAGATATTCAATGAAATACAACTGAATTAATGAGTTTAAACACAAGTTTTGGTACAATTTGAAGGTCGAAATATAGATAAGTTTGCGAGATATCACTCCCTCGGACTGCGAGCCGGCATCTTTGTCAGCATTGTCAGCCATGGAACCTATTGTTACAAAACCAACCTTTAATTGTCAGATTTTGACAATATAATTGAACTTCAATCAATCCAATCAATCCAACCATTTTATGTGATCAGTTCAACCGGCATGTTGGTTTTATAATGATTCAAGAATTTTAAGTGCTGCAGTTATTGATGATGATGATATATGACGATCATCAACACATTTGCTATTATAATACTTAAGTTGGCTTCTGGTTTTACTTCTGATTGAGGACATTGTCAGATTTTAATCTGGTACCAGTATTTTAATATGGCTAAAAGAGGACATTGTCCACCAGTACCAGTACCAGAATAAGAAAAGGGGAAAGTTATTTCAAAAACGCAATAACCTAAATCAAAAGAAAAGGGTTTCAAGCTCTGCCATTGTCCTAAATCAAAAGATTTCTGACAGCATTAACCTAAATCAAACGAAAAGGGGAAAGCTCTGTGTTGAGTATTTTAGGTATAATGTTTTTCTACTCTTTTTGCCTTTAATATTTATAAACCTTCGTACCCAATAAATAGGTTAGTTGCAAGCGCACAACCTATCAATCGTAGTATTTAGGTATCGATCCACAGGGAGATAGGGAAATATCAATTTTTAATAAAGAAAACTATTAAATCTAAACAATAAAGTAAAAGGGGGGGTTTGTGTAATTTTGTTTTTAAAGGAGAATTAAAGTAAATTAAAAGTTCGTAACAAAAAACGATTGAAAGTTGGTTGTAAATCAAGTTTGAGAAGTCTAGGGGTTTTCGGTCCACAATCCCTTGCTAATTCTATCTACTTGGTTTGTTTAAATTCATGTTTGATATGACGAGGTTTCTAACCTAGATTTGATTAGCCTTTAGAACAAATATTAATACAAATACTTTGGGTGGATGGATTAATGTTTCTCGAATTCTAGGGCTGTCACTAACCTAGAGGGATATTTAAGTCACATGCTCCAAAGTATATATCGATATTTGTTCTAAGGTGTCCTAATTAGGTTTTGACTTCACGATTAAGTCCTTCATCAAACCCTAACCTTAATTCCTATAGTTCCGGTTTAGATATCAAATTGGTCCTAAGATAAACTAAATCCTAAGATATATATTTATGATTTCAATTAATACTTTCCTTACCTTGACCAATGCTAGAATTTAATAAACTAAAGCGGAAAGACACGATCAACGTGATTTCAAGCTACTTCAATTTACTAAACCTAACCAGGTGACTACAATTCAAGTACTAATGAAATTCATAAAGAATAAATCACATAAATTAACATCAAATCAAACAATCATCATAAAAACTAAAATCCAAGTAAAATAGAATTAAACAAGTTCATGCTACATGACTTAAACCCCTAGAGATAAACTAGCCTCTCATGGAGAAGCAAGTATTCATCATGAATTCAAGTACAAAAATAAGTAAAGACAAAGAGAAACTAACTAGAGAAATAGAATACACCCTTCTCTAATCAAAAACCTTAGTCTTCCTTGCGTTTGCTGTGAGAATTCGCCTTCTTTCTTCTTGATTTGCTCCTGTGGTTGATGCTCAATCTCTAGAATTTCTCTCTTCGAATCGTGATCCCTATGGAGAAGAAATTCCCTTCTTTTTATAGTAGATCTGGAGCATATGGACGTGGGGAATCATTTCTAATTATGTCCCAACATGTTCCCCACGTTTCCACTTTCCATTTCCCACCTTCGGGTCGTGGTCTGAAGTGCCGAAAATAGAAAATCCTCCGAAATAACAGTTTTCAGGCTGAATGCGGCCCAAGTGCGTCCGCACTGCGTCCGCACGGGTTTTGGTTTGTGCTCTGATTTGCTCTCTGAGTGCTGAGTACGTCCGCACGGCTTCCTAGTGCGCCCTCATTCCTCTCGGACTTTTATGTTCTTCCTTCGCTCAGAATTCTGAATTTTCTCCAAATCCGGAGTGGGGGTCAGGTGCGAGTCAGTGCGTCCGCATTTATTTCCTCTGCTGCTGGATTTCTTCCGAAAAATTTGGCTAAGTAGAAAGTGCGTCCGCACCAACATTTAGTGCGTCCGCATTCCTCTCGGACATTTCCTCTGGAGCTTGTTTTTTCTTCCAAGTGACAAGTGCGGCCGCACTCTGGGGCTGTGCGTCCGCACTTTGCTTCTGTTTCTTGTTTTCCTGCGAATTACACACAGACAAATGCAGTAACTTGATTCTAGGGGTATTTAATCCTATATTATACTAAAATACATGATATTTGGTGCTATTATGTGATAAAAACCAGACCGAACATATATATAAATTAAACCTATCACTCTGCGAGTCTCATACATTTCGAAACCATTAACCTAAATGTGAAAAAAAAGGGGAAAGCTCTGCCATTGTCACACCAGTTTGTGAAACATTAACCTAAATCAAAAGAACTTACCGATTGACGGCGGAGTCCGATATCCAATCGATCGGGGATCTCGAAGCCCTAGTAGAGAGGAGATCGGCGTCGGTGACTCCGGTAGGCGACGGCGACTGAGATCGGATCGGTTGATGCTAGGCGTACAGGGAGGGTGACGGTCGGAGTTCTTGACTTATGTTAGAGAGAGCGAGTGTTTGTCCAAAAATACGCTATGTTTTTTGAAAGGGTTGCATCTCTTGATATTCACATCCTCGATCGGTACCGTAACAGGGAATATATTACAATTACTTGATCTTGTCCGTTCTATTTAACTTAGCACGAATCTCAAAGCCAAATTATACTGCCACCTCCGTCCGCCCGAACTCTAAAGCATTTGGGAATTAATCTAAAACCGTAAAGTGAAGGGAATATTTTACAGTACCGGGGAGGATATTTACCCGCATTTACTTGGGAGACCTACCCGAAGTCTTTGACCTCAGGTAACGTAATATATGTGGTCAGATTGGAGTAGTTTGATTATACTCGAGCGCGGATATTGAAGCAGCATATGCATCGTGTAAGGTCAGATTGAATAGCAATAAATGTGCTACTTCAAAGTATAGATACTCAGTGCCAGCACCAAAATTAATGAGTAGATCAGGCCCATCTATCAACAATCAGACGGCTTGGCTTTTGCATTTGTTATTAATTAGATACTGGTTGTATACAGAAACTATTATGAAAAAATCCAAAAAAAAATTTATAATTTTTTTTTAAACTCTAATCTCGCAAACTAATACTTAATAACATAAATTTTATGGCCTTTCATCATTTTTTGCCCTTAGAAATCAATGAAATATATTTGGACCGTTCATTTTGATTTGATAATCCAACGGTCGATCAACGATGAAATGGCTCAAAATTTATTTTGAAATGATCAAGAGTTGACATTAAACATAACAAACCTAAAATCCAATAAGTTCGGTTATGTCTTGGTTTCGATCCACCGCAAACTATTTGTAGCCATTTGATGCTTCAATATTTGGTCAATTAGATGGAGGGGTAAATGTAAACTTTACGTGATGAAAATTTTCTCCAGGACTATAAATGTAATGTTCTTCGGTTTCAACGGTTCCGATCGACCCCCACATGGTTTATTTCGTTACATCTTCATTGCCTCCCCAACAAGAGTTTGTGGTTCATATTCAAACATGCATGATGTGATCTATATATACAACATAAACAAACTGCAATATAATTTAATGTCTCCAAAAATTATTTAATATAGCAATAAACTACAATATTACCATTTACCCACATGAATTATCAATATTCCTTCTTTTTTTTATTCCATATTTTTATTTATAGTCTTTACATCTCACTAATTACATAAAATACTAACCTTGTAATACAAATATCATTCAAGGAATTACAAAAATATATATTTATATTACATCTACAAATTCAACTAAAACAAACAAACAAAAATTTTAAATTCGTTAAATAAAATAGAACATGCACAATATTTCATTTCCAAATTACTAACAAGATATATGACTTGTTTAGGCAATTCATATAATCATATCACTGCCATCTTATTTATCTCATTCAATTGTTGGAAATAGATCTCCTGTTATTATCCAAGAATAACATGAATATGTTATTCTCATCCCAAACGTTCACATTTTCCGATGCTGCTGATCTCAAGGGATTCTTATTTTAATTGCAAATCTTAACCATTTTCACCGGCTGGGATCGGTATAACAGGTTCCTCAAATTGAACAAGAATAACAGCAGGTTTATTTTCTTATACATGACTTTTGGGCGAAGATTCAAACAGATCAAGTTCCGCTATTGGCAGCGCACGACCTGTGTACTTGTAGCTGGACCGCTGATTGGGCGAAGCCATAACCGCTCTATTTCTAATTGAACTTGGGCGCTCAGGCGAAATTTCATTTTCCCCCCACTTCTGCTTCACCATTTTGGGCGCCAGCCCATTCTCCTCTCTGAGATATCTAAGATTTTGAGATCCCAAATATAACAATCTCAACTGTTCAAACAAAATCTGCAAGAATCTCAAAACTCAACTAAATCAGTTAGATCAGGACACGAGTGTCAAGCAAATAATGAGGTATCTCAGAGGTTAAGTACTACATTCACATCTAGAGTTGAAAGCAACTTTATCAAATCGGTTTTATAGAGAGAAAAACAAAACGGCCGCCACTATCTTCCTCTCTTACCACAACATTTTCGCCTTTCTCTCTTTTGTGCCCACATTATCTTTGTGCAATACTCGGAGAAACCCATTAGGTACATCATCTCCTTACTCAATACCTTCCTCTTTCCGCTTGATTTGAGAATGTCGGAATTGAACTAAGCCATAAAAGAAATCAGTGCTAATTTGGGCATATTTGTGTGAAATTAGGTACCCACTTGTCATATCTCTGTGGGATCCTGCTATTGAAGTAACTAGGTAACTGATTTTTCCCTTTTACCCATTTGTTGCAAATTCTAAAGTTTGATGCTGCACATTAGAAAAAAATTGTAAACCCATTAGAAATTAATTGAGATTACATAGGTTTGTGTATTTCGATCTACAACCCATTTTATTTCCAACTAGGCAACCATTTGACGCAAATTGGGTACCCACATCCACATTTACCCATTTGTTGCTTTAACTAGGTACATCTCATATAATTACAAATATTTTAAACTTTTACCACATTTTTTTGTTAAATGATAACTTTTTCCCATTTGTAGAAGGGATAAAACATAGTGATAAGAGTGTTCTGTATTTTGAGCATGCCTTGTATATATTTGTTTGTTGCTATTTGACATAAAAACCAACACTAGCTGTTAAATATTTAGCTGATATATTAATGAATGTACACCAACTACATATTAATGTGGCAGTCTATATATTTTGCCATGCAATTAAGAGGTATTTGTAATTTAGATCAGAACTCTAGTAACAAATTTTAGACCTGAAGCTAAAAGGTATTATTACTATTTATTTCTTGTAAGGGTTAAGGGTTGCTATATTTTTATACTAATTATAATACTTATAAGGTTAAGAGTTGTAAGACCCAAGACCTAAAAGTGGGTTAGTCAAAACTTGCTCCTTTAGTTGTTCCCTTGTTATATAGCATCATATATGTTCCCTTGATAGCAAAAGACAAATGACTCCCCGCAACAAGTCTCGAGTCACAAGAGCAAAAGCAACCAAATACACCAAGAGGAAGTGTAGTGCAGATCCAACACTACACTACTAGAATTTCCGCTTTTTCCAACAGCAGAAAATCGCCTTTTTCCATGGACGTACCGTTGGAAGAAGCCCTAAAATCTTCATTTCCGTGCGCTACCGTCGAAAATACTACCGTCACAACAACCCTCGATGGAAATAGCCCTTATTTCCGTCGACGCCGTTGGAAATACTCAATTCTGAATATTTCCGTGCGCTTACAGTTGGAAAAAGGGCGCACGGAAATACTTCCACACTCGAACACTGTCTGGAGTATTTCCAACGGCAGAAAACGTGGGACCCACCTAAGTATTTCCATCGATGCGGAAGTGGTCCCCACCCAAGTATTTCCAACGCCAGCTAATGCAGAGCCCACCTGTTTATTTCCGACGACAGCATCTATAGGACCCTCCAAAGCATTTCCAAGGGCAGAGTACGTGAGACCCACCCCAGTATTTCCAACGGCAAGGGAGCGTGAGACCCACCTATTTATTTCCAAGGACAGTGTACCTAGGACCCACCTCAGTATTTTCCGAGGCTAATATTTGCATGGGAAGACAATTTTCATTATTTCATGGATTACCCATGGTAATAACAAGTCTAAATGGTATCATATAAGCATGCCCTCATTCTACAATCCTCCCTGTACCAACCCAGTACCGACCCATTTACATTCCCCAAATCTCATTCAACCAAATTAACAAACACATTGAAATTACAGCTAAAATATACATGTTATAAATAAGAACCATTAAATACATATCACATTGCTGCTAAACTAAATCATAGTACATTTTCCATATTGTCATCCATAATACATTCGAAGAGAAATAGATGAGATAATTTATTATTAACTAAACATATCACACATCTTTTTTATCAGTACCAATAATAAAGAAGACTGCACAGCTGAAAGATGCGCACATCAATTTCCTGATATAGAAAAAGAAAGTTTGATCGTCAAATTGAAAAGAACTAAAATTTTGGCTTTGGGCATCTCTGCTCTTGTTTTAAATCATTTACACTTTGTTTGGATGGAGAGTAGAGGAAGGGAGGGAATGGAAAGAAAAGAAAACTTTCCGTCGAATCGTGTTTGGTTGACAAAATTATGTCGGAGGTGAAGGGTACAGGAGATGACAGGTTTAACCTTGTTTCATTATAATTAATAGAATCGGTTTCCCTCTCGATTTGAGGTGTAATGGATGGAAAGAAATTTTGTTGCAAATATTTTTAAAACAAAAAACACAAATGTCCGATCTTATATCTTACCTATATAATTCTTATATAAGTTTTTTATCACAAACCTACAACAACCACCGAATTTCTCATTAACCTTCTAAATTTTAATCAACCAAACAAGAAATAAGACGGAAAGAAAAATTAAATTTATTTTCCCTCATTAATCATCCAAATACAAAGAAGTTAAATATGTTACCCTTCCTTTCTATTCTATTCCATTCCCTTTTATTCTTCACCTCCCCTTCCTTCTTCTCCTCTCCATCCAAACAAGGTGTTAATAATCTTGGACATACTATTGTAAAGCTTTAATTTGGTTTGATTCTAAACCCTAAACCCTAAACCCTTTGCTTTGATTCTATTAACCAGATTTGATAGTTTTTCGAGAAATTTTCCACTGACAAGCAAAGCAAATTAATGTACAAATTAAATCAAACAAGCAAAGCAAAAGGCAATGGGACTTTGGTTTTGGCAGGAGATAATGGGTGCATAGCACATACCTGCTCCAATGGGACTTCATGGATTTTATTCTCATCTTTGATTTGGAACTCATTTCCGTCTCTAATTTTATAGTTAAATTGAGGGTAACTGACACTACTCTGTAATTTATTGGGGTTAATTGGTAGTTAAGTGTCCCATTAGAAAGACAAGAAAATAAAGTTACCGTGTGATCAGAACTCTTCTTTAAAAGCTTATATTCTTCTCGGCAAGCCTCTAGTTCATGTTCGGCCTAAGCAAATATCTTCACATGAAGAAAGAAAGTTAGTGTTAATTTATTTTTTTACAAAGTTGGGGAAATGAACCAATTTCATTGAAACAATGGATCAAAAGAAGTCTTCATAGGAGAAAATATTTTATATGTACAAAAAAATTCCCTATCTCAGATATCTTTATTTGGTCAGTTGCTTGAATAATTGTCTTTTCCTTTGGTAGACTCAAGGAATTTTTGTGCTTCTCCTTCTAGAAGGGCATTGGTAAGTTGCTGTATTTATACAAGAAAGTATTTAAAAAAGGGTTAGGATCTATTGACAATTATTTACATTGTACTCCAGACAATCATCAAAAGCAAAGTGTAAATGAGAAATCTAACATTGTAGACTATCTACATGGTACATATATCATAGCTAAAGACAATAATGAGATTTGGTGCATGTTTAACTTCAGATTCATAATCAGACCATACTCAAATCACATGAAATTTGAAAGATAGGCTATCTATATGTTCAAAAACATACTTATAAACTTCAGTTATCGTTTCAAGCTTTTTTGAACTGATTTAAGATATATTGTCAAGATTAAAATTGAACCAAGACCCAAAACTAGTCAAATCTACTTTCTGATTCTATACACCAAGACCCAAAACTAGTCAAAATCCAGTTAAAATTGAACCTTTTTGGCCTTACAACAAGTGGATATTCTCTGGTACAGCAGAGAAAAGATACAAATCAATTGAATTCAAATTATACTCTTTTAGACATTTCAATATTGCTTTTCAAGGAATTTTGTCAAGGAACTTTGTCAAACATTTAGTGGGCACGAACGAAACAAGCACCAGGGACAACAAAGACCAGAGCAAACCATCACCCAGAGAAAGAAGTACAGGGCAAGAAGGCCCTAAGTTAAGTCCGATCAGTAAGTTCAGAAACCTGACCTGAATTTGGGAAAGGGTGGGAGAGAGAGAGAGGTTTCGGTCGTGCAATTGAACTTCTACGGCATGTCGGTTGGTTGATGGTAGATCTGACCCACCGCTCAATCTGACCCACCGCTCAATCTGGCCAGAGATCGGCTGAGAGGAAGACTAGTTAAACCCTAGAAGAAAAATTCTAGTGGACTTAGGGTCTGATCAGAACCATGAGGGTGTTAGAGTTCAATTGATTTCAATTCAATAGAGTTCAATAGAGATGATTTCTAATTGAATTTTGTTCATCGGAATAAAAATAGGCAAGAATTCAATTCTTTCTGTTTATTGATTAAAATATACACATGATAAAAGAGAAATGATTTCATTTGAATAAAAATGACTTTTGTACCCTTAAGGCATATAATTAAAAAAGATTAAAAGAACAAAGTGACACTTAAGTACCAATCTCTTCATCCAGTACCAGTACATACATTCGCTAATCCACTCCTATCCCAAGCTCTAGTTGTATCCCCGGTACCAGTAAATGCACATTGAGAGTACAAATTACTCAATTTTCAATTTGATAAGTCAAAAGTCTTCAATGATTATAAAAAAAAATAAAAACCAAAATTAACAAATCTAACACCAACCCTATGTATGTTTTTTTACAGCAGTACCATAGAAACCCATTGAAGCTGACAACGTGGCTGGAGCAAACTACTTCCAATTTTACAGAAACCCCCCTAAAATTTGCTAAATTACAATATCCAAAACTCCCATACAAAATATAGAAGAGCCAAAATCTATAAAAAAAACAATAGTGCATACTATATAACTAGATAAAAAAGGAAACATAACATAGAGAAAAGAATAAAAAATGTTTAACTACTCTTAGTAAATACTACATACCTGATTATCAACTGCCTGTGTAGCAGAAAAAGACACACAAGGTATCCCATTCATGGACTGAAGCAAGAAGCTAAACGGGTTGTACCAGAGAAATGATTCAACCTTTGAAAAGCATGCGGCCTCATGCATATGACATCACGAGAGTCTTCAAGGTTGTTTAAGTCATTCATCAAACGATCACGCGCTTTTTTGGTTCAAACTTAGCCTCAGCTCTGGCTTCTAAAATCTGATTCTTATTGTACTCAATAAAAATCAGAATATTCAAATATGCAACATGCGCTGTAAAAGCTGCTCTAAAAATAGCCCTATCACCTTCAAAATCATTCATCCTTTTCCTAAAACCAAATGAACAATATTATGGCTAAGAAACAATGACTAACTATCAACCTATATGAAATAATCTGATTCCTAATGAAATCAGCATAACTATCGACAATATGACTCTGTTAACAGTACCAAAAACTTAGAAGTATGCCACAATTTGACTCAAAAAATTGCAGTACCAAAATCTTAGAAGCAAAAAATAAACCTACTGAAATTATGGCACAATTTTTTAGCTCTGTAATGCATAAATTTGCATTACCAAAAACAGATGTCTGTAAAACAGATGCATTGAAGACAATTCAACAATTTGACTAAACAATACCAATAACTTAGAAGACAATTCAAATATGCCACATATAACGTGTAGAAGACATATAACTGTGCATTTGTATCTCTTTATCTTATTGTAAAAATTGGTATTAATTTCATTTCATTCTAATAGAAATAAGCACCTAATTAAGTGCTGCTTACTCTCACCTAATTAATTTAAAATGGCGCCACTTTGGTGAAATGAACTCCCGCCGAATCTCACCAATTTTCTCCAGAATTTGTTGGAGCCAAAAATTCCCTCCAAATCGCCTCAAACGAACTCGTTTCCTGTCGCTCCCGCTCATCCGATCGGAGAATTTCGGAAAATTTCAATTCCATTTCTCGTTTTAACATGGGGCTGGGGGTTCCGATCAGACCGTTAAGAGTCTTAGAAGTGGGGAGGGCGGTAAGAATTGAGTAGTCTACAAGGCGGTAAGAAGTGGAGAAGTGGGGAGGGCGGTAAGAAGAAAAAAAAACTGAGGCGGCTGTGGAGAGAGAGATAGGGTTTGACGGTAATAGAGGGAATAAAAAAATTTGTTGTTTTCGCTGCACGCCTCAAAATCTCTCTGGGTGAAATTGGGGGGAAACGAAATATTTAGGTTAAAGTTGACAGAGCAGTTTAATCGTCATGCAGTTTATCCTTTATATAGGAAGCTCTTGTAATTCTATAGGACCGGCGCTGCTTGTAGTCAGGTCTGATCTGTTAAATAAATCGTTTCTAAATTGACTCTGTGAGGAAAAAATGAGAAGAGAATAAAATAAATTTCATTGGAAAACTTTATTATGGTTTAATTTACAAAAGAATTGAAAATGAAATTAACGCGATAATGAATGAAAAAACATGTTTTGTGAAATATATTCTAATTTGCCGACATAAATTTAATTTATTCTAATTTGTACTAAATAATTTGGGCGGCCTATTGTTAAAAAATGAGAAGGGAATAAAATAAATTTTATTGGAAAACTTTATTATGGTTTAATTTACATAAGAATTGAAAGTTGTACAATATTTAATTTGGTTAGATATTTAGTGTTTTTTTAGTTAACCGTGACATCGTTAAAAAATGAGTTGTTAATTTTTATGAACAAATTATATAATAAAATGGCCAGTAACTTACGTGATCAACGAAATTTAGGCAATCAACGAACAATTGTGACGTTAAATTTAGCAAAAAATTTGAATTGCAAATGAAATTAACGCGATAATGAATGAAAAAACATGTTTTGTGAATTACTAAATGATTTGTAAAATAATTACATAGCATAACATGCTTGTTGCATAAATAACTCAACACCCTTCAAGTATCAACATAGAACATGAACTCACTAGTGGAAAAACACAAATCAGGATCGGGTATACTCGCACATCAGGATCGGACCTACAGCCGATCCTGTTCCAGCCGATACAAGTAGTCAATCTCAACTGTATCGGTTAAACAACCGATCCAGATAGAAACAATCTGGATCGGATAATTAATGTAAACCCGATCCTAGTTTTAGTTATCGCGATCGGTTTTATTAAGTAACCGATCCCAATCATCCAGAATCTGCATCGGTTATTTATTCCAACCGCTCCCGACTTCATAGTATTTGGATCGGTTAAAAATAAAACCGATCCCGCCTTGTCCAGTATTTGCATCGGTTAAACATTAAACCGATCCCGGAATATAAGTACCAGGATCGGTTTATTATAACGCGATCCTATATTTATTATCTGGGCAAATTAATTAAACAATTGGATCGGTTTTTAACAAACCGATCCAATATTCCGGCCAATATATAAAATATTTTTAATATAACAATAGAGCAACTGGATCGATTTTGTTAAAAACCGATTCAGATAACTAGCAGGTTCGGTTTATTTATACGAACCGATCCAGAAGGTTGTTATCACAATCGGTTGTGTATAAATAACCGATGCGGATAGTGATCCGAATCGGTTAATAAATTAATAACCGATACTGATGTTTTACTGTGTTTTAAAAAAATTTATTTTATATTTGGCCAGCTTCCAGTATATTTTGCTGGCCTATATAGGATATCACATGCATCAGGAATCACCACAAATCAATACACATCCTAAATTATTAGAAAAGTATCACATCCTAAATTATTAAGCTCCTAAATCCATACACCATATCATAGAATTATTAAGCTCCTAAATTATTACAAATTATTACAAATTATCACATTCTAAATTGTTTTACTTTTTTGAATGATTACCTCCTTTAAGAAAAAGTTACACCACGAGTTGCGAATCTCGTCCATTCTGTAAACCGGGTACTTAGTGGGTAAGTCCTGCATTTTTTAAATGATATAAGAACACAATTAAATATGTACTTAATTATATTTGAAGCAACTATGCTTACTTTTGGAAAATATATAAATGTATATAGACCTTCATTTTCGGAAAATCACGGAGGAAGCGATGTATTATGTCGTGCATGAGCATCATGACATAATATCCACATTCCCAACCTCCATTTTGTTGTGGGCACTACATTACACATCAAGATAGTTAAAAAAATTAAACAATTTTTGCACATATAGATTTTGACCAATTTTAATTTGCAGCTAGGTCCCTATAATCATATCATAACCAAATTTCACCATTTTTTACATCTAAGTCCCTCGTTTAACATCACCAACTTAGCAATTTACAAACAACAAGAGAAGTTAAAAAATAAGTACTTACCCTGCAATAATTAATCTTGAAATTAGAGCATTTTCCAACTCCTCCAATCATCTGGTCCAATTGGTAGGGCCTGTTGAAAAAAATACTACCAATTCTAAGAAAAATATTAATGAAAATCTATAGATTTGACAAATAAAAGCTTGAAAAGCATACATTTTGAGCGCATCGATGATCTTCGGGTGAAGTGGAGCCGATTTCTTACCAGCGGTCTTACTGAGAGAATCGAACACGTACGCCTGACTCTCCCTTGGCATAAGCACGATCAAGAGCCAATGTGTTCTGCAAATTAGGTTTTGTATCATCTCACATTCTATAATTTGGGTTCGGCTAATTTGCTGCCGGCAGCATTCTGGCCAGCTGCTGCCGGGGGCATTTCGGCCATTTCTGGTGTTCAAACAACAAATTTTTTTATATAGATGTTCAATCTATATTATAATCTACTTGGAGACCAAATTTTACATTTTTTGGAATTTTTTTACTATTTATTAAGCCACTTTGAATCTGGATCAAGTGATCTGGAATTTTCAAAGTGGCTTAATAAATAGTAAAAAAATTCCAAAAAATGTAAAATTTGGTCTCCAAGTAGATTATAATATAGATTGAACATCTATATAAAAAAAGTTGTTGTTTGAACACCAGAAATGGCCGAAATGCCCCCGGCAGCAGCTGGCCAGAATGCTGCCGGCAGCAAATTAGCCGTCCCCAATTTGATTTATACGAAATGAAAGAAACTTAATAAAATTAGAATGTTATATAGCACTAACTTCTGATGATACGGTATGAATATCAGTTTCTTCCTCCGGTTTTCTCTCAGTACAACCTTTAAGTATTTCTCAACGTATTCTATTGATTGGGCACCACCCTCCAACAAGTGTAAATTGGTTCTCATGGGGTCCATGAAACCAACACGCTCATCTTCTCGATGTTCCTCCTTGTTGTATTTCTGCAGATACCTGCAAAAAAGGGAATACAGGTGATCTCGATTTTTTCATTTTGGATTAAAAGTAGTACATTCTACCATTATTACGAATGTTAACTCACATCATGAAGATCTGAATAATCGGTCCGGTGAGCCACTCCTTTGGTTTAACCAACGTCAAAAAATCATCTGCATTGACTACCAGGGGTTCTTCATGATGGAAAAGGTCAGGTGGCTGGTTGACGTGAAATGCTTTGTTAGGTTGGCTCAAGAACCGATCACGCAGATGGGTACAAGACTGTGGAAAACGGACAAAATCGATACCACCAAACATGTTTGTTTCAGTTTGTACCACATCCCCACCAGTACGAACATTGGGTGGTTCCTGCAATTAACATAATACCATCAACTAAAACTCTACCATATAGATACAAATTTATAACTATAAGAAGTTGTAATAATAATATGCATTTTTTACCTGATCAATGGATATCAGGTCCATCGGCCATGCGGTGGAGCTGCCAACGGCTGAGATGATGGTTGGCATGTCTTCATGTGGTACAGGTAGAGGGGTGTCTTCTTCACCCGGGACCACTGCATCCACCATTACCCTTGCATGGTCAGGTGGTACAGGCCTCGTGTGAATGGTCTCTCCAGGATTTACTGGAACATTAATTGTCCCCGAAGCCACTTCAACCTTCTTCCCATCTCGATGCATGAGAAGTCTGCATACTCGTTGCGACGGCTGTACATGCTACAAAAATTCATTCGAAGGAATAATATGTATAAAACTAAGGCATGTACGTAATAGAATTATTTTTTTTATTTGGATGGAAAAATATGTATTTATTTGCATTACCTCCATCGGGAAAAAGAGGGAAGTCCGTGGTCCAACTGACTGGCAGCTGCTCGCTACGGCTGTTGGGCTGTGAGTGGCTGTTGGGCTTTCCGCGAGTATTCCTCGGCCCATCAATGTTGCCATCTGCTCCGCTAACATTACCTTCATTTTCTCCTCCATTTCTTCCTTTATTCTGTCCTCTGCAACTTGTACTCTCGCCGCCACTTCTCTCTGTATCCTATCTTCAATGTCCGCGCCAGACCCAGAAAGCACGTGTCTCCTCCTTTTTCCGCTTCCCTGATATGCCTTTTTAATACCCACCAGAGCTCCAAGGCCTCTCACCCTCCCAGCATGTTCCGGATTCGGCAGAGATTTTCCTAGAACATCGTCGTAACGATCGACGGGCAACAAGCCTTTGTTGAAAGCCTCCTGTTGTTCTTCCTGAAATGACAATGGCAACCTGTTATCACATAATAAATTAGAGTTGAATTTCAAGGAATGAAAATATCTAAATCCTCACAATAGTCTTGACGATTGCTTCTGTGTCCGGGTTAGGATAAAGAAGTTCCTCGCCATCGGAAGTCGGCTTCGTGTGTCCTAGTGTCAACGAGACATGCCTATACTGAACAGACATATCAAGAAACTGCTCCTGTGACAGTATAGTAGTTGACCCCTGGGTAGACGGATCACTACTTACTGCTTTAGAGTTTGCAATTTTCTGGAATGCTTCTTTGAGCCTATTCTGGAATTTCTCACCGCTGTACCCTCTGGATCCCAGGTAATGTTTATACTTGTTCTTGGACTGATTCTCCTTCCCCTTATTGCTTTTATTCTGCAATTTACCCAAAGAAACAATTACGAGTAATGAAAATCGTTGAACAATTAAACAATTAGGTTCATTGAACGTTTATAGTTAAAAAAAGTGACCTTGAATTCATCCGACCGGCGGGACTCGACAAAGGCATCCCAAGCTTCTTGTGTGATCGAGAGCTTCTCAAGGTCGGGCGTCGTACCTGCGTTGACGTGCTTAGTCAGAGCTAATCTGTACTTTCCTTGCATGGTTTGTGGTGGTTGTAGTAGAGATTGAAGGGCTAGGGTGGCGGAGAGAAGAAGAGAAAAGAAGAAGAGAGGAAGAGTCGGTTCGCAGGGGTCGAAGAGGCGCCGAAAACGTCTCGGACGATTATAAAACGTCTCACAACGATTTCTTCTGGACATTTGAAGATGAAAATTTTGGTTTTGAATTTAGATTTTAACATTAAATCGTCAGGACGTTTTACGAATCGTCTAGGACGTTTTTGTACTTTTTGTCATAATTAAAAAGCTATTTTGAAGTCTGAGAATTTAATTAAATCGTCCAGACGTTTTGACAATCGTCCGGGACGTTTTAGAATGTTTTGTACCTGCGTTGACGTGCTTAGTCAGAGCTACTCTGTACTTTCGGTGCATTTCTGCCATTTTTTGTATTATCTTCTTCTTCAAATATTGATCATCACCATCAATATTCCAGTCTATCTGCCAAACAAACAGAAATCAAGATTTACGTGAGTTAAATTCAACTTTGCTAGCTTGTGACCTTAGGACCATGTTATTTACCTGGATTTGGTTCCATATCTTTTCCTTCACGTCGTCTTCTACCTGAGACCACTCTAGGCACGTTATAGGAACGTTCCTTCTTACCAATATCCCAAGGTGCGAGGGGTATTTAGTGGTTTGCCTATTAATAATAGGCCTCCCAAATGCATCAAATTCAACATGCTTGCCGGTCTGATTAACGACGGTAGCAAGTTGGGAAGGCCCTCTTACTCGCTTCTCACCCGAGGCGCGCTCGCTACCGCCACCACTAGCCTCACCAGCACCACTAGCCTCACCAGCACCACTAGGCATGATAGGAGCAGCTCGATGACCAGCACCACTAGCCTCACCAGCACCACTAGCCATCTGAACGGTTAGATAGAGAATAAAAAAACAACCAATTTAGAGTGAAAATTTGATTTATTTGGATTTTCCTGCTATTTTTTTAGAATATTCAAAACTGGAGCAGCATGTGTATTCGTGCTGTTTTTTCAAAACTGGAGCAACATGTGAATTTTCTAAACTTGGGGAAGCATATTACTTTGAACAATGTAAACCTTGATCCCAATATAACTTTGAACAATACAACTTTGAACAATATAAACTATGAAAACCAAGTCCGGTACCAGCAACAGCAACACAGTGAAATTAGTGCGAAATTAGTCCAGTTAAATTAGTTAAAAGGTACCAGTTAAAAGGTGAACTCAAGGTACCAGTTAAATTAGTCCGGTAGCAGAGGTGAACTCAAGGTACCAGTTAAAGGTACCAGTTAAAAGGTGTTTGAGCATTTACCCGAAATTAGTGCGAAATTAGTCCGAGAGAGATGGAAGCACCACCGATAGCACCGGCACTAGAGGTGCCGGGGAGAGAATGCGCGGCGAGAGAGGCGGCGGAGAGGCGGCGGCGTGAGCACCGTAAGAATACGAGAGAGGCGGTGTTAGCACCGAGAGAGGCGGTGTTAGCACCGAGGGAGGCGGAGTGCGCCCGAAGAGAGAGAGATTAGCGAGAGAGAGAGGGATCAGTGAGCTCAGATCGAGTTTTGAAAATGAATTCAGGAGACCAATTTTCGCTAAGTAGCCAGAGAGGCGCCAAATTAAATCACCGCGAAAATATATCATCATGATCGGTTTTTTGTTAAAAAACCGATCCTGCATACTGTGATCAAGTTCGGTTAACTTAATAACCGATCCTGATGCGTACATATTTAATCCAGTACTTTGAAAAACTAAATCACTGTTTACATAATTTCAATGGATTTATGTAATGCATCAAATATACATTCACATAATTTACATTTACATGATTAGCATCACATTTGTATAATTCAAAATTTACTAAATAACACAATAATTTACTAAACAACACAATAATAACACAAAAAAGTCTAAATATTTATGACACCTTGCATGCAACCCCCATAGTCAAGTAATTATAATGCCTCCTGGAAAAAAATTAATAAACTCATTAAGTCAGGAACATTGAAGTTTTTTTTCAAGTCGGAAAAGATTAAAAAAGTCTAGATATGACATACCAATAAAACATTGAATATCAAATTTATTCAATCCATTCTCCTTCATTATGATCGTTGCGCATGTGACTTGTTTCATTATCCACGACAGTTGGTAAAGATGCCATGCCAGTGGAAAAAGGAGGTATATCATCAAAATGATCGTACGCTTCTTCGTCGTCTACATTATCAATCCCGACAATACGTCTTTTCCCGGAGAGGACAACATGTCTTAAACGATCGGCCGGATCAGTTATGTAGAACACTTGTGTGGCTTGTCTTGCAAGTATAAATGGATCATCCTTGTATCCAACCTTATTGAAATCCACCAAAATGAAACCATCGTTGTCAACTTTAACGCCCTTACGGTTGTCGACCCATTTACACTGAAATATCGGGATCTTAAATTTTCTGTAATCTAGCTCCCAAATTTCTTCGATAAACCCGTAATACGACATCGAGGCATGCGATGGTCCGGCACCCTTAGCTCCTGAAAAATCACTCGACACGGCTACCACAGTCACTCCGCTGTTTTGCACGGTACTCTTCAAATCTTGACTTCTTGTGTAAAATGTATACCCATTGATGTCAAATCCTTGGAAGGTTTTCACGACATGGACTGGACCGAGAGCCAACATTTTGACAACTTCTTTAATGTTTTCTCCCTCCGGAGCTTTCATGACTCTACGTGTAAACCATCCTTCGAACTTTTCATTGTGTTCTCCAATCAACCACTTATCGGATTTCCTAGGATTCTGTTGACGCAAGAAAGTCATGTGCTCGTCCAAATAAGGATGAACGTCGGTGAGGTGCTGCAAAACATGTAAATGTGCTAGGGTCATCTTTGTATGTAAGGGCACGATTAATTTCGATCCCAAGGTGCCTACCCCGTGAAGTCTTCCGCCGTGCCGAGGTTTAGGGATGCCGATGGCTTTTAAATCATCCAGATAATTAGTACAATACTCAATCACCTCTTCGGCAGCATATGCTCTTACAATGCTGCCCTCAGGACGATATCGGTTCCTCACATATCCCTTTAACAATCCCATGTATCTCTCAAACGGATACATGTACCGCAAGAAAACAGGCCCACACATCTTAATTTCTCTAACTAGATGAACAATTAAATGAACCATTATATCAAAAAAAGACGGCGGAAAATACATTTCAAGGTGACAGAGAGTGACGACAACCTCCTTCTGCAAAGCATCTAACGTATCAGGATCATTTACTTTGCAACAAATGGCGTTGAAGAAAAAACAAAGCTTTGTGATCGTCTGTCTAACGCACGGTGGCAATATGCCCCGAATTGCAACAGGAAGAAGCTGTGTCAGTAAAACATGACAGTCGTGGGACTTCATACCTATCAATTTTAATCCCTCCAGTGAAACCAGGTTCTTAAAATTTGAAGAATATCCAGATGGTACTTTACACCATGAAGGCATTCACATAAACTTGTTTTTTCTTTTTTTGACAACGTATGCATGGCGGGTTTTAGGTATGTGCAAAGTTTACCCTTTTCTCTTTCCTTCTCTGCCGGTTGTAGATCCGGCCGTATGTTCAAGAATTGCATGTCTTTTCGGGCATTGATACCGTCCTTAGTCTTTCCCGGAATATTCAACAATGTTCCAACCATGTTATCACACACATTTTTAACCACGTGCATCACATCGAGACAGTGTCGAACCTCTAAATGCTCCCAGTATGGCAAATCCCAGAATATTGATCTCTTCTTCCATGTAATTTTCGGAGACCCTTTCTTTCTCACCGCCTTTTTTTTTCCATTTCCCAAACTGATTTTCAATATCCTTTACTCTCGAATAAACTTGTTGGCCGGTCAATGGATAATTTACTGTGACATTCTCGGTCTTTCCATTGAATGCTTTCCTTCTCTTTCGGTGTGCGTGGTTGGCAGGAAGAAATCTACGATGACCCATGTACACATTTTTCGAGGAATGTGGTAGCCACATATCGACTGTATCATCCATGCAAATAGGGCACGCTTTTTCCCCTTTAACACTATAACCCGACAAATTACCATAGGCCGGAAAATCATTAATGGTGCAGAAAATCATGGCCCGTAAAGTGAATTTCTCCTTGGTATATGCATCAAATATCTCCACTCCGGGATGCCATAACTTGCTTAAATCCTCAATCAACGGCGCTAGATACACATCTATGTCATTTCCGGGCTGTTTGGGTCCTGATATCAGCAAGGTCAGCATGATGTATTTGCGTTTCATACATAACCACGGCGGAAGATTATAAATGCACAAAAGAACCGGCCAACTGCTATGCTTACTGCTCATGCTACTGTGCGGATTCACTCCATCTGCACTCAGCCCGAGCTTTAGGTTTCTTGGGTCACCGCCAAATTCGGGAAATCTTCTGTCAATATTTCTCCACTGAGGAGAATCAGCGGGGTGCCGTAATTTTCCGTCCCTTTTCCGGTTATCGGCATGCCAACGCAATAATTTCGCATCTTTGGCATTTGAGAACAAACGTTTGAATCTTGGTATCACGGGGAGGTACCATAGTACTTTTGCCGGAGGTCCTTTATCCGGTTTATCACTCCCCATTTTATCGCTGGTTAGATGCTTTCTACTATAACGTGATGCACCACATTTTGGACACTCGTGGAAATCTTCGTACTCATTTCGATATAATATACAATCATTTGGACACGCGTGTATTCTCTGAACTTCCAAATCCACTGGACACAACATTTTCTTCGCTTCGTAAACATTATATGGTATCTCGTTTCCGTCCGGAAGCATTTCTTTCAATGTTTGTAATAACGCAGTAAAACTTTTATCACTCCAACCGTTTGATGCTTTAAGGTTATACAATTTTAATACACCTTTCAATTTTGAAAATTTAGAACAACCGGGATACAATTCCTTATTAGAATCTTCGTACAAATTCTCAAATACAGAGTACTGCTTATCATTATCAAAATTCTCTTCTAAATCACGTAACATTTGATCAATATTCTCAGTTTCATCTACCACCGCATCATCGGTCCCATCGTGTGGTCCATCACCACTTCCGTCACTCCCACCAGTATGGTATTCCTGATGCTCACTACCTATATCGGTTTCCAAACTCTCGCCATGCCATATCCAACGCTTATATTGTTGCTTGAATCCACGTCGGATTAAATGGTTCCTCACTTGGTTGGGATTGGAAAATTTATTCATATTGTTACAATCACGACAAGGACACGACATCAGCCCAGTCCCATTCTTCGCCATATCGTCCGTAGCAACTTTCATAAATTCATCAACACCGGCCATATATTCATTGGATATACGTGATGTTCCGTACATCCAACTGCGGTCCATCTGCAATTATAAGAAAAAAACAATTAAGCACAAGGGAATATATGGTATATTAAATGTTCACACTAGGGCTTACATGGGGCCGGTTACCATTCTATCCCACTCTTTGAATACTTTGTCTCAGTAGTGACCACTTGTTAGTCGTGTTTTAGTATTTAAGGGAATTTCGGCAGCATTTCCCCTTAGTTCCCCAAATATTCGGGGAACTAAGAGGAAATGCTTGCCGAAATTCGCTTAAATACTAAAACACGACTAACAAGTGGTCACATCCTAATTGAGACAAAGTATTCAAAGAGCAGTCCCAAAACGGGGACTATTCAAAATTAATCCCTAATGGATTAATTTTGAACGGGTTTTATGACCTAAAGGCATTATTCATTGGGTTGTGGCTCGTAAGACAATACTCTAGCTAGATACCTAATGGTGGAAATACCTTTAATTAACTATATATACTATTATCAAAATACATGATCAAGTTTCATTCACAAAGCCAAACACGAGGTTCATGTTGCACTTACAATTTTTTTCGACGCCGAATCGAGTGAGATGAAGATCGTTGCACCAGATTCCTCAATAATAGCCAATCTACAAAATAATAATAAGAATTGAGTTGAGCTTTTGAAGCAAAATACACCACATGAGCCCTAATATAAAAACAAATTTACCATTCTTGAGTCTCATCAATCCAAGTTAATTTGATTGATATGTGCTTGTAGAACGAGAATTATAGATCAAATATAAAACGTACACTTGAATTTCCTAATTTCTTGATTCTCTATGGGATTGTGCCTAAAATTAGTTAGCATTTTAAATTAAAAATGAAGGAATCGGGTTTATATTACCTCAATCAACCATCAACCGAGATAGATTAACAAATGGGGAAGAGAAACACTTGTTTCGGGTAGAGAGAGTTCAGAGAACGAAAACACCTCAAAGAGGGCAGAGACAGATCGCGCACTGGAAAGGGAGCAAATTAAAAGACCTCGTATTGCGGAAAGGGAGAAAGAAATTAATTATCTGGATCGGTTAAGTTATAATACCGATCCTGATAATCATCAGCACCGGTTCATTTTTTAGCCGATCCTGATAATCACCAGCATCGGTTTGTTATTAACCGATCTTGATGAGTATCAAGATATTCTGTCATAAAACGTCCCAACGTTTTGTAAAACGTTGAAAACGTTTTAGTTTAACTTAGGTCAAAAATCAAATTTCTGTGAGAATTCTTAAAACGTCTGCGACGATTAAAAAACGTCTCAGAACGTTCCTCTGGTTAAATGCTTGATAAATAACTTGATGATTTCTTCAGTCCAAGTGCTCTAAATTGCAATTCCAATTGTCTTGAACATGCATATCATCACAAATATAACCATACGAAAGATAATCAATTTAGGATTAAACATGCAATCATATACCTAACAAAGTTCAAGTCAAATACCATAGGAAAAATAAAAGTGCAATCATACAACATAGAAATAATAAAAGTTCATGTAACACAAATAACATAGCATAGCAATCACTTAGCAAATTCTAATTGTAAAAGTTCATAGAGATTTAAATTTCGGGATCATCGTCATCATCTCCTTCGTCACCCTCTTCATCATCTTCATCATCATCATCGTCGGAAGGTATGTGAGGGGCACTAGTGGACGCACCACTAGAAGCACCATATTGCTTCACAAAGCGCCGAGCGAGTTCCGAAGTGGTGAGATCAATATCATAAATTGCTTCGGCGTTTTTGCGACCTTGAATATGGATTTTGCGTGATCTTGACTTCAAGATTTTAAGATCGTTGTTGATCGCGGTAAATTGGTTGTTATTGGCTATTTGGTATTCTTGCATGTGTTGAACAATCCAAGCCAATTGATTTTCCGCTCCTTGAGGAAGTTCATCTTGAGCCATTGGTGGTATTGGTGGTTGTTCAGGTTGAGCCGGCGATTCTTCTTCATACGGATCCCAATATTGGTTAGGTAGAGCATTTGGAGCTTTTATCCAATCATTGATAGGTCTGATGTCAGGTTTTATAATTGGTAAACCCGAACCCGATACACTTTTGACCCAACCATGTTTGGGTAGAATATCAAGCAAATGATTAGGCTCATTTTGAATGAGATGACTTGGGACGGTTATGCCATGTAGGCGAATCATGCGATGAATTAAATGGCCATAGGGGAGATTGGCAACAGAGCTAGAATAGCAAGCAATCATGTGACGAAGAATGATAAAAGGGATGTTGAACCGTTTTTCATCCATGGAGATGAGGTGCCTCAAATAGTACATTGGACCTCTTTCAATGTTAGATTTGATCGTTGCTTTGGGTATGAGAATATTGTTAACGAAAAGAAATAGCAAACGATGTAAAGAGGGAAGAGATGAGGCATAGAGGGGTTTAACGCCAAAGTTACGGCGAGCAAACCAGGTTTTGTAGTGATCGGATGATTCTAAAGCAAGTTCGGGCCAATTCCGAAGAAGATAGGCTTTTTCACCTTCATTGACTAACCCAAGCCAACTGGCGACATTGTCCAAAGAGAGAATGATTTCTCGGCCACAAACATAGGACTTGACAAGAAATGGGTCTTCGGAGAAAGTGAGATTGCAATAAAAGGTTTTGGTAATCATCTCACTATAGGGTTCATCACACGTGATCAAATTTTCCCAAGGCCAATGATGGATAAACCCGATAATTTTGTCATCCTCGGGAAATGAGAAGGTAACCGAGGCCTTGTTGAAATAATAACAATTCGATAATTTTCGATCCGAAAATTGACCCATGAAATTGGTGTGAGCAATTGGATTTCTAAATAAATAGGTGTTGGATCGATAAATATTGGTATCCTGTTCAATCTCAGTGGCACTAGATTGACCCGCATCGTTGCGAGACCTCTTCTTTCGAAGGATATTCAATTTGGAGAGTTTTGGTGCCATTGATAGAAGAGAGAAATTGAAAATTACCGATTGAATATTGAAGTACAAATCCGTGAAGAGAACGACTCAAGAAGTGCAATGATGAAGACGGATCGTCGATTGAACGGTCGGATTGCCGGATTTGAAAAGGTGGCGAGATTTAGGGTTTTGGTGGAGAGAGAGAAGGAGGGAGAAAACCTTGATTTTAAGAGGAGAAATGGAAGGAGGGTTGAGAGGAGAGGAGAAATCACTTTAAAATAAGTGATTTGGTGGTTTGTGGTGGTTGTAGTAGAGATTGAAGGGCTAGGGTGGCGGAGAGAAGAAGAGAAAAGAAGAAGAGAGGAAGAGTCGGTTCGCAGAGGTCGAAGAGGCGCCGAAAACGTGTCGGACGATTATAAAACGTCCCACAACGATTTCTTCTGGACATTTGAAGATGAAAATTTTGGTTTTGAATTTAGATTTTAACATTAAAGCGTCAGGACGTTTTACGAATCGTCTAGGACGTTTTTGTACTTTTTGTCATAATTAAAAAGCTATTTTGAAGTCTGAGAATTTAATTAAATCGTCCAGACGTTTTGACAATCGTCCGGGACGTTTTAGAATGTTTTGTACCTGCGTTGACGTGCTTAGTCAGAGCTACTCTGAACTTTCCTTGCATGGTTTGTGGTGGTTGTAGTAGAGATTGAAGGGCTAGGGTGGCGGAGAGAAGAAGAGAAAAGAAGAAGAGAGGAAGAGTCGGTTCGCAGGGGGCGAAGAGGCGCCGAAAACGTCTAGGACGATTATAAAACGTCTCACAACGATTTCTTCTGGACATTTGAAGATGAAAATTTTGGTTTTGAATTTAGATTTTAACATTAAATCGTCAGGACATTTTACGAATCTCAAAGCACAATTAATACTAGACTCTTTGAGAGTAAATCTGGACCGTCCCTTTCCAATGTCTTGAGACAAGAGCCTCATGTGATACGGATCCCAAAAATATCGGGTAGATGGATATTAAATGCAAAACTAATCTCAGGATCGGTTAATTATGGTGCACCGATCCCGATACTATCCCGATCGGTCTTTTATTTGAAACCGAAGCCGGTAGTGCACACGCAGGATCGGTGTATTATTAATAACCGATCCTGATACGTAAAGGTGGCACGTAAAATGAGGCGCCTTCCCCTCTTCCCCTCTTCCCTCTTCACACTCAAACCTTTCAACTTCAATTCAAAAATCTGCCATTTTCTCTCCTTCAACACTCGCCATTTCTTGCAGTAGGTTTTCATTGATCACTTTTTCATGGTTTTAATGTCCAATTCCTTTCTTTGATCACTTTGTTTTCATTATTTTTTACGTTGTACGTGTATTTTCTCGTATTAGAAATGCCTCCTCGCCGTCGGTTCATAACCAGCAAGGGCGATGACTTTGCACAGCACTTCACCAAGCGAGAGTTGAAGGAGTTCTTCTTCAGTGATGACCCGGCCTTGGCACTCCTAGCTGAGTGCATTCTCGATTCAAATCCTTACCTCGATCCGGATAGTGACGGTGATGAGGACAGTGAGGGTGAAGAAGTTGAGCTCGAGGTGAATGCTCTTCCAACCTTTGCTGAGATGGTGGAGTGCTTCGAGTGCCTCTTCTTGGCCAAGGAGGATGCCGTGCTCCGTTGTGAGTGTTGTCGCAACACATTCTATCCGGAATGTGTTGGCGAGGAGGAGAAGAACAAGGACCTCCGACTTGTCGAATGGAGTTGCCCAACATGCATCGCGCGACGGCCCTCTTGAAGACTAAGTTTATTTTGAGATCTATATGATCTAACTTCTTATATATGGTATGAATTTGTTAATTTACTTCTTTTGGATATGAACTTGTCATTTTGAGATCTATATGATCTAACTAAGCAAGTTACCTTATTATTGATATTATGGTTGTTTTTATTTATGGTTGTGTGATGCTTGATTAAATTATGATTTGTTTGGCATATTTGTTTTAATTGCATATTTGTATGTCATGTGTGAATAATGGGTGTCAATCACAAATGAGTTGCTTGAATAATTGGTGTGGATAAGAAATTATATGATTTTCAATATACATATATATCTATATCTGCCTGAAAAGGAAAAAAAAATGGCAGAAAGACATTCATCAGGATCGGTTTTTTAAATTTTCACCGATCCTGGAAACCATGAAGATCGGTTATTCTTAAACACCGATCGTGATAATCATCGGAATCGGTGATCTTAAAACACCGATCCTGAATGGCTTATCTGCAAATTTTTGATTTTTTAAAGCAAAAAACGATTATTTCTTCAAATTTTTATTTTTTCTGCTTACTATATGGATTTATATTGAAAATGCCAAATCTGGACAAATTGGCGCTCATTTCTTTCACCAAATTTAGGTCTGGAAGAGGGGACAAGGGGGTCTACACAAGTCGGTGGTTCTTCTCTGCTGTTTTCATCAGAGTTTACTGAACTTAATATGAAAAAAAAAATTTAATAAATTATATTTCATGTTCAAGAGTTGAATGAAGGATAAGGACCTTCAAAAAAAAGCAAGAGTCCGAGGAAAAGTCCAAAAAATCATATGTTTCTTATATGGAATCGAAAAAATTTGAATCTTATTCTATGGAATCAAAAAATTCATATGTTTCTTCTATTCTGAAATTCTTTTACAGGATCGGTTATCTATTTAGCCGATTTTGAATGTTAACTGTTAGCATCGGTTAATAAAAAAAAACCGTTCAGGATACTTGACAATCAAGATCGGTGTGTTTTTTACCGATCTTGTTTATTAGCTGGATCGGTGTATAGGTAAACCGATCCTGATACACATTATCTACATCGGTTAAATCTGTAACCGATGTTAATACTTAACAATCACGAGCGGTTATCGTGTTTGCCCGATCCCAAAGGTATTAGCCTCAGTGTTTTATTTTAACCGATCCTGATGAGGCGATACTGTTTGCACATTTTCCACTAGTGACTCTTGTAATGTGAGTTAATGAAGACACACGATAATATGTCGTCCATTGGTCAATCGGAACCGTTTAAATTAAAGAGCACTGCATTTATTGTCTTGCACCCGAGTTTGATCAAATTTTGTTTTTATTTATCCATCCATCTAGTTCACCGAAAATTGAAACATCGTATGGCCATAAACACTTTGTGTCGGATCGAAGCTCATACCTAATAAAAATTCCTAACTTTTATATTAGTTACGTTCAATGTTCTCCCTTAATTATTTTAAAATAGATTTGAAATGATTTCATTGCAGATCAACCGTTGATTTCCCGCTTGAAAATGAACGGTCCGAAAATATTTGCTAAATTTGAAGAGGCATACAATGATGAAAGTTTATAAAAATGACATGTATAAGTATTATTTGGCCATATAAAATGTAGAAAAAATAAAAATATTTTTTTTGAATTTTTTTCATATGTACTGTTGTACATGTATTAAGTGATTAGTAAATATCAAGTTCTGCTGACTGTCCGATAAGCGAACAATGGTCCTGATGTCTTCATCTAAGAGGTTGTGGGTAGAGAGTCCATATTCTCTGAAGTAACATAATATTTTTGTTTAGATCTGATCCCATGTGATGCACAAGATCCTTTAATATTCGTGCATAGTGATGATCAGACGGTCCAATATAAACACAGATATTATGTTACCTTTGGCTTTGAGTATACAAAAGCCCCTTCTATCTCTCTCTATGGATATTTTTTTTTCACTTCCCTCCTTAGCTCCCTGCCTCCCTCCCAAAATTTCACCTAATTTCACCAAATTTTCTAGGGTTGGCTTTACCCCTCCTCTATTTCCCTCCCCTTTTACGGTGAAATTTCACCAAATTTTCGCCTAGGGTTGGCTTTTCCCCGTATCCACCTGATCATATAGTTCTTTCGCGCCTCCTCACAAAAAGGCTGAGGCCGTACAACAATCTCCTTGCTGGTCAAACCAGAGAAGAGAGGGTAACAATGGCGGCTGGGTACAGAGCAGACGACGATTATGACTACCTCTTCAAACTGAGCTTTGTTTTCTCCAAGCGACTCTGTTGTGGGCTGAGAAGAGATGTTAATAAAAAAGTAAATATGGGCTACGCATTTTGTAAAAGAAGCTGCTCCCAAATCTTACCTTTACCAATTACTTTCGTTTTAACTTTTTGTCTTAGTTAATTACATGTATCTTTTACTGTGGACACGTGTTAGAGTGGGATATCATCAAACTAGTAGAAAAGGAAAAAGAATAGATGTAAGGAACTAACCAGAAATTATGAATTAAGTTGTTGTTTCTCTATTTCTTCTTTTTTCTTTTCTTCTCAAATTGCTTCATGGCTGAATTAAGTTGTTGTTTCTCTATTTCGATTCATGGCTGAAGGGATGCATACTCGATCTAAACAAATGGAGGAGCAGATGAAGCTGATGAAAGAAACAATAGATAAGTTGCAAACTGATTTTTTTGAGAAGCTACACATGCATAGAGAGGAGATGCAAAATCATCTACACCAACAGCAGCTATTGATACAAGCTCAAATCAATCAACAACAAAGTAAGATAGATCAACAAGTTGGAGAAAACAAAGCTCAAATTTATCAGATTTCAATCATGTTGAGTCAAATGATGGGAAAAATGAATGGAGAAGAAATCAATACACATAACAAGTTGGAGAAAACAATTTCTGTATGCTAATTACATGAATTCGTTTCAGGATATTGGTACTGGTATCTAGCTGAAATGCAAGACAAGCAAGATGAGACAATGAAAAATGTAGCCTAACATGTGAATTACATGCTCAGGAAGTTTCAGGTCAATTTGAGACTCAAAACTATATCAAATCAGTGTTTTCGTAAGGGGATAGCTGCTGAATTTTAAACTGACCTTGGTAATATTGATCCATGACAGAAAGCCAAACCAGACTATAAAGGCATCATGTATGACTCACCTACATACATATCAAGTAATAACCATACTTGTACCAGTCCTATACATAAGTGAAACTAAGCCAAACACATGCTGGTATAGTGAATTGCCTAAACAGCCCCAATTTGATCTACTGTCAGTATAACATTTGTACAGAGAATTCTGAACTGAAATTGATCAAATCCTTGCACACACACACTAGACACATAGACAAGCACACTGAAAAAAGAATCTCCTAAAAATGATTTTTCTACAATTTTTGGTGGCCATTTGAATCTCATATCCTGAAAATCGAAAATACTATTAAAAACAGTGTACTGGCACACCGGCCGACCCTCACAAAACAGTGAAATTCACTAAGTTCCAAGCCTTCATAATTTTTGAAACTATTTGAGTATAAACTACACAAGGTAACCATCATTTCCATATAAAGAAATAAGAATTTGGTGTAGCCATTTGCTCACAATAATTTTCTAAAGATGGACTGTCAAAACTGCACTGTTTCATGTATAACTGTCACCAAAATCATGCATGTTCATCACAGTTCTAGTTATAATAAAAATTTGATACTTGTGCATGTACATCAATGGTTATTTTCATATAAAGAACACCCAATATAGTGTAGCCAATTAATTGTAATAAAAAGGACAAATCAGCATGCCAGAAAAGGACAAACTAGTCCATACTAGCTAAGCCACATCCCCTAAGTGGATGTTAACTTTCATATTTAGCTTTTTTTTTAACTTTCTTAGTGGTTGAATCAGTTTTTTTAGGAAAATTATTGTGCTTTTGAGCTGGTTTAATTTAGTTTTGCTTGTGTGAAACCGATATCAATGTGCTAATTAAGTAATTTTTAGATGTCATATCAATATGCTAGTACTTTAACACATCTAATAGATTGAAATGTCAAAATAGAGATGAAAATCTTGTATATGGATTTTTCTTCAATTAAGAACAAGAAAACTTGATATTTTGGTTAAATTGAGTACTGAATAATGGAGAATTCAGTAGTATCTCATGGGTTTCAGTTGTGAATATTTTAGGCTTCTATGTTTGCTTTAAGTAAAGTTTTTATTTCTTACTTTGATTTTTATGCTAATTTTTCTAATTTAGTAACACTAATATGTTTAAAAACATATATTGCAGGAGGACAAATAAAAGAGACATTCAAGGGAGATCTTATATATTGTTTTTATTTGACACAATGTTTTGTATCTCAATTAAATACATTGCCTTATTCTAAAGACCAAAATTTATGTTTTCATTATAAAGTTAAGTTTATCTCAATTAAATATTGCTTGTTGCTGTAATTTATTTTTATGCACCATTTAAAGAGATATCTCAAATAAACATAAACGTTTCTGTCTCCAGGAACTTAACTTTTCCAACGGTAGCCTCACGAAAATAATAAGTCTATATATAAAATAATATAAAATGAATCAATAAAACATTTTCAACGGCAGAGTCCTTGAGTATTTCCATGAACCTTCACGGTAAAATAATATAAACAAATTACACAAAACATTTCCAACGGTAGCCCATGGAAATAATATGTCTTCCTACTTCACAATTATTTTCAACGGCAAGGGGAGAGGTATTTCCATGAACTTTCAATAAAATATAATATTTGGTCTGTTCGGCGGGTCATGGGTCATGCAAAAGTTTTTCCAACGGCAGATAAGAAACATTTCCATGCGGAGACAACAGGGATTTCCAACCGCTACTATTTCCATGAGGGTACCGACGGAAATTGTTAATGGTGTCAGAAAACACAATTTCATTTCCATCGACCCTTCCTCCGGTTGGAAATAACAATTGCTACGGTTGGAAAAAGCGAAAATTCTAGTAGTGCTAGCTGTTGGTGACAGTTTGATTGGTACACCCGAAGGTGAAATTACACCAACTGAACCTCCAAAAAAAAGGGGCGAGGCCCGGGAAAGATAAGGCCAGTGAAGGATGCTCCTGACGAACGACCGGAGGTATGGCGAGTTGGCGAATGCGAGTTCAGTTGTGCAACCAACCCAAAGTTGATAACATCGACAATCACTAGGCTAGCCCTTAGCCTCATGCCTGCACCCTTAAGATCTTTTCACGCGTTCGATGACCAATCAAAGAAAAACCTGGAGAGGGAGTTTCTGGTAACATTTATTCACTTTCAGTTTTAATTATCGGAATTCATCGTCTCTGTTGTGGTTTTTAACCCAATCTTAGATTGAACGTATCTCCTTCCGATACTCACCAAATTGGTAGCTTAGCTTACTACTACTTTAGAAAGAGCTTTAGTAAAATCATCAATTTAGAATCTAGTGGCTGAACTGGGATCAACTACAATATTGCATCATGTGGTCCAATGTATTTTCACATTCACAAAATTTCCCCCAAAGTGGTTTCATTGTAATATACGGGAAAGGAAGAGGTTAGCAAGAAAACTGTGTTCTAAAGAAAAGGTTAAACAGTCATTTAAAGAACTATATTTTTTAGTGAATAAGTTACTAATGGGGATATTCCTAACATAATTAAGTTTAGAGGGGGATATAGCTAATTTAGAAATGTTGATGGGGAAATATCAAATTAATGAAGTTATGAAGGGCATATATCTAAATTTCTCTTTATTCTATCAGTAGTAGTATTTAACAAGTCAGAAATAAAAAGTACTCTTTAAAATATTCCTTCTTTTTTAGTATACAAATTTTCTTTCATTAGTTTAACATTTGATGGATCTATAACCATGAGCAATAGGATCTATAAGCCCTCAGCCTTTGCCAGCAAGCTCATCATGTTGATAATTTGCTAAATGGATAAAGTATAGGGGTCAAACTGCAAAAGTTCTAGGGGCAGTTATAAAATCCACAACACATTGCATACTACCCAGAACCAATCTTGAATCAACTCAATTCACTCAATGAACAACAAAAAACCAGCCACAAAGTAGTACGTCAGCTCAATTTGAAAAGTGACATAATTTGACTGTCATAAACAGTGCCAAATTAAGGTAATGCAATGCTTGAATGAAATATTCGCGATTAATGATTTACCAAAACCTACATGTGCAAATGGTAGGGTGTCTTATCAAATATATATATATGGTACAGTTATAATTGGATGTTAACTCCAAAATTTTCTTGGATGTAGGAGAGATATAGATATGCAAAGGATGAAGATCCTGACCGTTGTCGTACAGTACTCGATGCCATAGCAGGCAAAAGGTACTATGAGGAGCTGGCTAAAGCAAGACATAATCGCATAAATTATATGGTTGGGACATTATGGCATGGAAGGCCAATGTGCCGCATTGGTGTGTGGCCCCGGTACATTGGCGAGGTCTTTGCGATATCTTCTTCTCAGATGAGTGGCAACTGGTCAGTAAACAAAACCAACTAAACCGCACTGTCTCTGGAAATTCGGTATCCCACTATGCTGGATCAGCTAGTGCTCACCAACATTTTACGAAACTGGTAAACTTCCGAATACTTATGTTCCAATATTATCACTATTTCCAAATTCAGCATATATCTAACCTTTAATTGTCATTCTTGCTTTTCATCTGGAGACAACTTTGAACAATGGAAAAAAGCCAACCATGGAGGACCTTTACATCCATATGCACCGTGCAAGAGAAAATGGCGTATCACCAGTGGTGGCCCAAATAAATGCTACCGACAAGAGTGTGACCGGAATTAATGAACAAAGCGATGGTAATGGAGGCGTGAATCCAACAGCCGACGAGACAAGTGGGCAGGTTCAAGAGTATGATATCAACTCCTTGCAATTTACAACCTGTGAGAAAAGAGCAAGTTTATGTAAGTTGAATTTTACTAGTTGACATTTTTTTTTTAAAAGTAGTGTTGTTACCACCAAGTACCAATATAAATGTAAATGTACCAAACCCACAGTTATTAAAGTAGGTCACTGCAGTATGCTTATGAAATAATGCCATCTCAACTTCAACTTTATTACATATCCCACAGAATCTAAGTGATGTTACCAGTTACATCACTTAGATTTGAACTTTATTACATCTAATTGCTGGCAGTGCTGCCTGTCTCCCCTTTTCCTTATTCCTCATCTTTTTCATATTCTCATATTTTTCATATTCTAATAGAGGAAGGTTAAGGCAATGAGGGCTGATGAGGCTTATGCTGAATTGGACGACAATACTTTATTTCTGACAGCCATTGGCAGACCAAACCGTGGCCACATCTTAGGCTTTGGAAGCATGCTTGAAAAAAGGGTGCAAACATCAACAACCCGAGAAAGGCAGAGCCATGTAGCATCCTCTGTATCTGGGTTGACAAATAGTGGTGTGCAGGAGACCTTCTCTAGGGCAGAAGTAGATGCGATCGTGCAAGACCGTGATCGCCGTATTGCCGAGGAGCGCGAAGAGAGGATGAGAGATCAAGCACAAAATCAATTACTATTCTCCCAATTATTCAAAATGCATGGCCTACAAAAGCCTCCTTCAAATGTAAGTCTGAGCTAATTCGGGATTATTTTAGGGTTTTAAAATTAAAGGGTTGTTGTCTTCACATATACCCACAGTGTACACACCTGAGATGAATGCTTTCCTGACAACAACCTATACTAACATTTGTGCCTTGTCATTTTTAACTTAGGCACTAGCTAGCACTCATGAACTACCACAAGATGGTATACTAGGGAATACGGGTTATTCACAAGTAACATTTTAAGCTAAAAATTAAAGGGTTGTTGTGTTCACATATACCCACAGTGTACACACTTGAGATGAATGCTTTCCTGACAACAACCTATACTAACATTTGTGTCCTTGTCATTTTCAACTTAGGCACCAGCTAGCACTCATGAACTACCACAAGATGGTATACTAGGGAATACGGGTTATTCACAGGTAACATTTTAAGCTAAAAATCTAAGTGATCAGCACTGTGTCAAGTCTGACAGGAAATAGATGCTCGACACTAATATATGCAACATTACTGTGGTAACAAGAACATGTTCTAACATTACAATTTGGTATACATAGGATGTTGATGGTTCTTTACATCCAAATCAGGATGGGTCTTTCCAAGCATTGCTGAGTTCTCACAATGGACAAGAAATTGTAGGGAATGATGTCGCAATGACCGATTGGTGGGCCAATCAACCTTCAGGTTGAACCAGGGAGGACTAGGTGGTTGTCAATATTTAGAGTCATGTTTTTTGTTAATATTGTGGGTGTATTTTGTTAACTCATGGGGTTGTTTATTTTGTCAATGCTTGACAGGTGGGTACATTTTTGTATATTTAGAAGTTCAGTCTTTTATTGGGTATACTCTAGATGACAAAATATGTAAATCTTTTGTTGGTCAATGCTTATTAGTACAATGTAAGATGATTATCCTTTGTTGGTCAATGCTTATTAGTTGCTTTATACTTATTTTTCAATGAGTTTTATGTAAACCTTTATGAATGGAAATCTGGGAATTGTAAAACAGCACTGGGCTGGTACCAGATTGGTACCAGCAGGGATGATTGTATAATTGGAGCATGCTGATTTGCAGCCATTTCTTGTTATTATATCCATTGGTACTTCCACGCAAATAGTATGAACTGCAGTGCATGCAAAAAATGTAAATCATATCCTTACAAATTGTCAGGTGGGACCCACTTTCCCTTGCCTTGCTAATGGTCAGGTGGGACCCACGTTCCCTTGCCTTGCAAATAGTCAGGTGGGACCCACGTTCCCTTGCCTTGCTAATAGTCATGTGGGACCCGCGTTCCCTTGCCTGGCTAATAGTCAGATGGGACCCAGTTGTGTTAGCCTTGCAAATAGGCAGGTGGGGCCCACGTGTGTTAACCTTGCTAATAGTCAGGTTGGACCCACGTTCCCTGGCCTTGCAAATAGTCCAGGTGGGACCCACATTCCCTCCCCTTGCAAATAATCAGATGGGTCCCACGCTGTCTCCCCTTGCAAATACTACAAACGGGGCCAACTCTGAAAGTATTTGCATGCGCGGTTGTTGCAAGCATAAGCGCATGCAACAAGTTAGAAAAAATATTAGCATGCGCGTCCTTGCCAATACTTAGTATTAGTGTCGAAGGCTATAGCAATGATACATTTGCAAGCGTAAGCGCATCCTAATGCCCTTTTTGGGCTTGCTGCAAGGGTAAGCCCATGCAGGAAGCCATTTTCCTCCCCTTGCAGAAAACTCATATTCTAGTAGTGGTAGGTCTGCTAACCTGTAATTTAGACGTAACTTAATTAAATACTAAACTAATCGTTCGTATCCATTTTTCCCATTTAATTATTCTTAACTAGTGGTTCTACTTTAATTAACTAACCACGGTTTGAAATTACACTCAATCGGTTCGAATCAGTTTGACTCGATTCTGATTGAGCGTGAAATTTGGTCTAACTTAGTTTAAACTAAACTAACGAAATTTAAATCTTTGATATATTTTAATTTGAAGATAAACTGCTTAACTAATTAATTAATTACTTAAATAATGTCATTGCGTATTTTTACGATAAAATATGTAAGGTGTAAATTACGTAATTTAATTAGTTATTATTAAATCCCTAATTAAATACTTGTAATATAAATGAGTTTCCTAATTAATTTAACTATAATTAATTTAAATCCTAAGTACGTAATTAATAAACATTAATTACTTAATTATTATAATACTTCTAAAGTCGTACGAATTATTTTCAATAATTTGTACAAGTCGATTAATTTATAAATATAAAATAATACGTGATTATCTAATTATCCTACTTAACAAAATTTGTAATCGTAATGATTCGAAAATATTAATATGTTGTTAATTAATTGTCCTTTATTAATTAACAACATATTTTATTTACAAATCATTTTCTTTATTTAGAAACTATATTTACTTAATTTGAACATCTAATTACTTAACTAATATTTTAGAAATCCTAACTACTTAATTTATTAATCCTAATTAAATTTCTAATTACTTAATTTATTAATCCTAATTAACTACTGTGTGTTGAAATTAAATTATTTTTATTTTTGATTCTTTCTCTTTAAATTCGATTCGGGTCAAGCCTATAATTTAAATTACCAACGCCTAATTAAATTTCCAAAACCATTAGATTAATTAGCTTCATTTTCGGATTGGGCCTAGGCCCGTATATAATATATTGATTTGGGCTTGAGCCTCAATTATAAGAATTATATTTCTAAGGCCGAGCCCATCAAGAAAAAGGTCAATTCCATTTAATATATTCATAGGACCGGGCCCCCTTAATTCAAATTACTCATGGCCCAATAGGAAAGAGGCCAAGGCCCTTTTAATAATAATTAATCATGGCCCGACATCCAATTAAACTTCTTAAGGCCGACCCCCTTCTAAAATTCCAAAACTCCCAATTTCTCCAAGTAACACAATTTCAATAGAGAGCAAAACAGGAAGCAAAAACAGGGAGCCACTGGTACAGAATACCAGTAACAGAACTGGCACAACAACACAACAAGAACAAAGGAAGCAAAGGCCAGTACCAGTGGTACAACCAAAACAAAATCACCATACCAGCTAGCAACATTTCCCGTAATATTCCCGAATTCCCAGATATTAAATTAACGTAATCACGTCGAGAAAATCAACAACTCGCACGTGATATTTAGCAATTCGATTTCTACGTCGTAACCCAAATTTTCATCAAGCACAGTTCAAAAATTGGTCAAAATATATAATGAGTAAAGTCAGTGCATACCAGCACCGAGGCAACGAAACATTCGACAACAAAAATTAGATTCAAGTACCCATTCATCACGGAGAAAATCCGAGAGGCAAACCAGCACACCTACAAGCCCCACTGTACCGGTATTGGTACAGTGCCAGTAAGGCAGCAGCAACAAAACGACACAAGCCCAGATTACGATAAAAAGCACAGAACAAGCAAAGAGGCGCAAGGCCAAGGAAAATAGGCACCAGGGCACATGTCAGGCAAGCATAGGCACAAAAGAAAAAAGGAAGCACACAGCCCGCATACTCACCGTACCAGTACTGGTACGGTGCCAGAAAAACAGCAGCAACAGGAACACAGAAAAGCAAGATAGAACAAGCAAGGCCAGTACAGCCAGCAGCACAAAGAAAACAAAGTCAGTACCAGTACGGTACTGGTACACATAAGAAACAACCATCGCTCACAAAATCAGCAAGGCCAGAGACAAAGAAGCATGCGTGCCAGTAAAAACTAGCAAAGGCCCACGGTGCCAGGTTCACTGGCCCCAAGAACACAAAAAAAAGGAAAAGTAGCACCGCCAACACACAACAAATCGTCACAAGGTGGTTATTAGTATATGATCAGAGTCAAAATAATGATGATTTACGTATGGTTTTGGCTTAGGTTTTGCATATTTTCTCACACTTATGTTTAATTAATTAGAGAAAAATGCTACTATCACCCTTCTTTATGTTTTATTGCAGAAAACAGGTTTGGAACTATTTTACACCAAATGGAGCAAGAATCGGGTCAATCGGATCAGCGACGCTTATCGACAAAGTCTCTGTTACGGCCCGTATTACCTAATACGGACCAAGCCTAATACAGACCAAGAGATAGTGTGATACGCATTAAAACCCTCAGCGACAAGGTCTCAATACGGACCGTATCACCTGATACGGACCGTAACCGAAGGCGTCTCTTGGGAATTAACTGCCGACAGCTGTATCTAGATCAGTTCCTTAGCCCCTACTCAACCATCAGACGTCCCTCCACTCCTATATAAGGCCCCTGGGCAGAAGAATAACTTATCTTTGTAATTAGGGTTAGATTTGATTAAAGTGAGAAGAGATGAGTGAGTGTAACCATGCCGTTCCGCGGCTAAGTTTCTTTTCTTAGGGCTAGGCAGTAAACCTTGTTACTCTTGATGTTTTGATATATATATTTCTGTTGATTATGATTTCTTATTGTTTAATCGAAATGTTTTTGTGATTTACTATCTCTTCATCTAACTTTGATGATCTAATTTAGTCCATTAGGGTAGTGACAGTGCTTTAATGGTAAGAGAAACTATTTTTATGAATTAGCCTCGTTGAGGTTTATTAGGTTTATGTGAAGAAAGCCTTAGCGGGGAAACCATAAATCAAAACAACAAAACGCGAACCAAGTTCCATCATTTGCGTAAAGAAACTCGCAGTGATATGTGTAGTAACTTGTGTATTTAAGAGATCAGTCATTTGCATAAGATAACTCGCAGTGTCCTATGTAGAATCTCGATGAAAGATCTGTCATTCTTGCGTAACATAACTCGCAGTGACCTATGTGGTGTCTTTCATAAAACAACAACAGGAAATCAGACGCAACAGGAATATATTATCAAAGCGAATTGAGTAGTAATGGTGAAACTCTAGGAATTCTCATCTCTATCTTTATTTTAATTACTTTTAATTGCTTCCTAATTACATTGATCACAACAACAACTCTCAATTTTCAGATTTCGTCTAGCCTTTCGAAAGATTGTGATTCAATCGCTCAAAACATTGAATCAATATTCCCTGTGGATCGACCTCAAATATACTACTCGATAGAATTGTGCGCTTACAGTCCGAACCGATAGCATTTCCGAGTTTATAAATATTAAAAGAAACATTGCTCTCTTTTGAGTGATCAGTATACAACAACCAAAATCCAACACAAGTAACTACAAATTCCGGTTGGGAAAATCATCAACCCAAGCAAGGCACAAATTAAACGGTGTTTGAGTATTTACCCGAGAGAGAGGGAATCGCAACGAGGGTCTGGATTAGGCCGGTTCCAAGCTAACGGCTTGCCTCTTTGGCCTTCTCAAAATCTAGCAAGCACCACAGTAAGTACCCGGCACCAAGGAAAATGCACAAAAGCACCGGCAAGGTTAGATCAACGGACAACCCTTTTAGGGTTTCCGATTATTGCAAATCACAGAGGAAAACAGAAAAATAGAGGGAGAAAGGCGAAAATCTCAACACATGAGAGCAAATAAACAACCAACAACCAAAAACGAAAGAAAGGCAGTTCTTATAACCGAGAGAGAGAAAGGGTCACGTAAGAGTCAAGTTGTCAGAGCCCTCTGACAATCGTAGAGCCAAAGTCGTCGCGCACGAGGGTGACGAGACTGGAGCAGGTAAAACGGCGAAATCGGGCGCCATCGCGAGTGGGCGGGGATCGCCTCTCCTCTCTAGAAAACCCCAAAGAGAGAGAGCGGTAATAAGAGAGGCGTAGGGTTGTGGGGGCAGCGAACCAGAGAGGCAACAAAAGAGAGAGGGGTCTGCAGTTAGCGAAATGAAGAGGGGGTTCTGATAAGTGGGGCGCGCATCCTCTGCGGAGTTTTATAAAACTCCGCACTGCGGAGCAAAACGAACGGACCAGATTAACTCTCAGCCGCTTTGAGATTCGGGCTAACGGAGGAGCAGTATTATTGGGCTTTGATATTCGTGCCAAGTCAAAACGAATAGACCAGATTAAAAGAACCGCAGTGCGGAGTTTTAAAAACTCCCCAGAGGATTTCATTCCCTGATAAGTGGGGTCCGCATGTAAGTAGAAGGAGAGGAATTTAAGAGAGGGTGGGGTGCGGATCCGAACCCGAACTCAATTCTGGCTAAGGCCGAAAGTTCTCTAAAAATTAAACAGGGGGAAGGAATGGCTTTGAGATTCGTGCTAATTGTATTTGAACGGTTGAGAAAATTTCCAAATTCAAATCTATTCGTTTAATGAATAAACGATCTATACGTCCCATTTTACCTAACCAATAATCAACGAAATCTACGTTTGATATTTGTACGAAATTTCGAATGTTCTTGATTTATCTTATAAATTAGTTGCTAAATTAAATAATTATTTAATTTACAATTGTTATTAATATTTGTATTCTTAATTAGAATATCGCATTTACTAAAATTTATTTACAAGTCATAAATCCTAAATTGATTTAGCATACAATTTAATATAATCTAATTTGTAATATTTCACGAATTATTCGGTAGATTACCAACATGATTATATAGTTTAACTATTTTATTTAATTATCTAATTTCAAATTTGTTTAGTTTTAAATTTAAATTTAAGATTGGTAAAACTACAAATTGATTTAAATAATCAATTTTATAAAATCTTCATCATCAGGTTAATTATTTAATCTTCGCTTTGGGTTAATTAATTAATCCAAGTTTTAATTGGTTACAAAACTCGATCATTAGACTAATTAATTAGGTTTAAATTTACAGATTATAACAGTTTACATCAAGTGTGAGCTCGTGTCATGGAAGGGTTGAACCAACGGCATGCAAAATGCACTTTTGAATTAAAACGGTTGGGTATGGTTAACTACCTATAACTAGCTGATTTTGTACTAAGGATAAAGATTAAAGTGTCATAAAACTAAAAGTAACAAACAAAAGAAAAATTGAATTTTGCATGATATCAACACACGAGGTCCATAACTTTCTAACCTAAGCTTGTTTCAAGCTTGGGGGGTGAAAAAGGAAAAATCACCACAAATGAGGGCATAATTTCGGTAAAGGAATGAAATATTGATGAATTCAAATGATTAGTTTTTGCAAATATTAAGGCATCTCGGAGTATGAAATTTGATTAATCAAATTGTGGGGTGAATCAAAATTGATCAAGAAAAGTCCAAATTGTCATCCAAAAGGATTCTCTGAGTTCTTAATAATAGCAAGGTCATGTAAATTTTTCGCATTTAGGAATTTAATTTGAATTTAGGTAAGTCCAAAGACCGGCCCGATGCCTAGGTTGGGATTTTTGTTTGAGGACAAGCAAGATTTTAGCTTGGGGGGATTTGATATATCGCTATTTTGTCCATATTCCGACCGTACTTTGCATTAAAACATGTGCCTAAAACTCTGAAATTGTGTTTATTTCATTGAATATCTATAGGATGTGGTACTGCTGTTGAGTATTTTAGGTATAGGATTTTTGTACTCTTTAGGCTTTTAATATTTGTAAACCTTCGTACACAATGAATATGTTAGTTGCAAGCGCACAACCTATCGATTGTAGTATTTAGGTATCGATCCACAGGGAGATGGGAAAATACTAATTTTCAATAAAGAAAACTACTTTTAAAACTAAACAATAAAAGTAAAAAGGGGGGTTTTGTGTAATTTTGTTTTTTAAAGGAAAATTAAAGTTTCGTAACAAAAAGCGATTAAAAGTTGGTTGTAAATCAAATTTGGAGAATTCTAGGGGTGTTCGGTCTACAATCCCTTGCTAATTTTATCTACTCGGTTTGTTTAAATTCATGTTTGATATGACAAGATTTCTAACCTAAAATGTTACCCAGGGTCACATCCGTGATTAAATAACGTGCCTAGATATCTAGACCATGAAGTTCAATGTTAGCCTATCCTATCCTTCGATATTGGTACTTCACGATTAAGTCCTTCATACCAACATCTAATTCAATTCTAGGGGTCCTAATTAGGAATTTGACTTCACGCTTTAAGTTCTTTACCAAACCCTAACCTTAATTCCTATAGTTCCAGTTTGGATGTCAAATTTGGTCCATTATAATCCAAATCCTAAGTTATTTGTGATCACAATTTGTACTATCATATATGATCCATTATACTTTGAGTCTAAAAGACCTAAGCGGGATAACTACAATTCAAGCACAAATCATGGAACATCACAAAGAATAAATCACAGAAATTAACATCAAATCAAACAATCATAATAAAAACTAAGTCCGAGTAAGATAAAATTAAACAAGTTCATGCTACATGACCTAAATCCCTAGAGAGAGAACTACTCTCTCTTGGAGAGATCCATAACAAAGTTTGGCAAAAATAAGAAGAAATGAAATAAAGAAATGATTACACCATTTCTTAGATCCAAAACCTCAATCTTGCCGACTCCTTGCTTGAATCTTCTTCTTCTCCTTCCTTGAAAAGCCTTCAGAACTTCGAGAATTTCTGCAGATTTTTCTCTCAATTTTTGTGGAAAATAGATATGCAACCAGGGATGATGAGAGAGATGAAATTCTTCCTCTTTTATAGCTAAAGACCATGCCCAATTTAGAAGCTAGAATGTGGAGTTAGTGGGTGCACTCTTCAGACTGCCATGTCTAATTTTGGCTTTTTAAAACGTGTCCCTGATGTGCCAAAAATAGAAAACCTGTTGAAAAAGTGAATTTTTGGCTGTCTGCGGGTCCAGTGCGTCCGCACTGGTGGTGAGTGTGAATGGTCTGACCCGCACTGGCTCCAAGTTTCCTTTGGCTCCAAGTTTTCTTTCTTGGATTTTCTACGTAATTTTCTGAGTGCGTCCGTACTAGCCTCGGACTTTTCTGTTTCCCCGAAGAATCTAAAACTTGCAAAAAAATCACCTAAGTAGTGAGTGCGGATGATCTGACCCGTACTGGAGGTGACTGCGGACGCATTAGGCTCGGACTTTTTCTGTGAAATTCTGATATGCTGGAAATTTGTCTAAGTACTGAGTGTGTCCGCACTGGGAGTCTTTTTCTTCATTTTTCATCGTTTCCTGCACTGTAAAGCCAAGCAAACGCAGTAACTTGATTCTAGGTGTATTCTGTTCACTTTATATTCAAAATACAAGATATTTGGTATTACTTTATGATTAAAACTAGATCGAATGTGTATATAATTTACACCTATCAACTGTTGCGCTTTTGTTCTTATTTTGCAGAAAACGGGCGAAACCGAGGAAGAATCTGGAATCTGAAGGCCTATACACTGACCGTGCACTATCTGCATGCGGACAGTACACTCTCTGCCCGACCACAGACTGAAGACACACGACCATGCACAATCCACCTCACTAGGACACAGGCACGCAGTCCGTGCACCCATGCATACGGACCATGCATGGCATTTCCGGAAACAGAAATCAAAGATGGAAATAGAGGCCAGCATGGGAAGGTCGTGAAAGGAAGTCATTAAAGCGGGATTCTGGGCAACAGAGAGACCATTCTGGAGCCAAGGACGAAACCTAGGGTTTGGAAAAGGCGGCTAAGCTTGGAGAAGAAGAAGAGAGGAGGAAAACGCGAGTTTTGCGACGAATCTTCATATTTCTTCGAGTTTGTCATGAACTTTATGATTGTTATTTGTTTTATTAGTTTCTTGACTATGTTAGGCTAAATACTTTGTTTCTAGGGTTATGATGAAGTCGAATGCTTAGTTTTATTTGCTAGTTACTTGGAATTTGTGTTGAATCTTGTGCTTGCTTGTTGTGTGGTATTTTATTGTTTAGTTGAATTTGTTTGAATTGAATGGTTAGTCCGTTAAATGAAAGGTCTCATTTAGATGGTAATCGAATAACCCCGACATTCACTCGACCAAACTAGGCATATGAGATAGGTTTGTGAACCGAGAGGTGAAACCAAGTAGTAGCCGAGAGGTGAACTTTTTCCTCGCATCAAGAGATCGAAGATATCTTTAGTAAACCAACAAGTAACTTAGGTTAATTAAGCCAACAAACGAAGGTTGAGGTTTAAGAATCCTAAGAGGGCAGAAATTGAGTTCCGTACTAAGTAATTAAGCCAACAAGCGAGAATTGAGGTTTAGGGACTCAGGTACGGTCAATAGGACCCTGCACAGAGAAACAACACAGAAACCAGTAGCTACTGTATCAACTTGAGGGCCACACGGTACGATGCGAGTACTCAACTGCGGGTACTAAAATAATTATTCTTCATATAAATGTATAATAGCCGGATTAGGAGCGGAGTCAGGCTTTCAAATTATGAGAGTCAAATATAGAAAATGGAGGTTAATTTTATAGTACCCGTAACATTTTACTTTAAACTATATAGAAAATCATATAGAAATACAAACTTTTGTGAAATTAATGAGAATCAATTGATCCCCATTCACCACACATAGATCCGCCCCTGTGCCGGGCATTCAAATATTAACTTTGTTGTTTTCTCACTAAAATAAATAGAAATATGCAATACAATGGACATCCAACTCATCATGTCAATTTGCATTTAAATTCGCAATTTCGTATGAATTTAAATGTAGGTCGAACGGTTTAGACTAGACATTAAATCAAATGGTTCTGATGTGTATCGAAACCCCTCTCTGCATCACTTTCATGCAGATGTTATGGTCGATGATTTCATGTATTTTTGGTCCTTTGAATTAATAATCTACCAGTACTGATATTCCTTCTTCGTAAAACAAGTTTTTTTCTTTTTTTTTGAATATATATATATATATAGTGGCTAATATCAAATGTTTGTTCCTAGCCCTTCGGTGCTACCAAGTAATTTTTCAATTTTCAAAGTTCAAACAGCCGATCCAAACAGTTAGATGTTCAATCTATATTAAAATGTGCTTGGAGACCAAATTTTATATTTTTTGGAACTTTTTACTATTTATTAAGATGGTTTGAAAATCGCTGTTTTGAAGTATTTTTGAGCACCATTGAAAATAGCGATTTTCAAACCATCTTAATAAATAGTAAAAAAAATTTCAAAAAATGTAAAATTTGATCTCCAAGTACATTTTAATATAAATTGAACATCTAACGGTTTGAATCGAATGTTTAAACTTTGAAAATAGAAAAACCACTTGTAGCACCGAGAGGCTAGGAACAAACGTTATATATATCTGATACGAAGGTAAAATTGTGATGTGACTCAGTCTAAGCAATTAATTGCAATTCTCGCAGATGATATATTGAACAATAGCATCCATCTGCCAGAGATATACATATTCTCAGGCGCATTAATTCCGAGCACAATGAAGAAAGAATTCGTATTCTAATTAACTCAAATTTTGAATTTAGATCCGAATCGTCGGATTTAAATCCGCAAGTATATTGAAAGACTCCGTACATTATAAGTATGGGCCGGATTGGGCCGAAATAGTGTGGAGCTAAGTCAGATGATCCGGGCCCATGAACAAATTAAATAAACACCCCACCCATCCTAGCGGGCAAGAATTCAGGAGCTAGCAGGAGATTTTGATTTTTGATGGACATCAGACATCAGACCGAATTAATTAATGATTTAAAGATATTTAGGTTTTCTATGGACATCTAACTGATTTGGACCGTTTTCATTCGAGAAAGAAATTAATATACGGTTGTAGTAAAGACTATTCATCTCTGGCAGCTAGATTATAATTAATTAATAAAGCCCAAAATATCAGATACAGAATAATTGTATAAATATTAAAATAAATAAAGCTGAATATCTGATACATGAATTTGACAGTGGAACTTGAATCAGCTAAATTTTCTTCTACTTATATTGCAAATAGAGCGAGATGAAAATTTTGAAATTTCTAATCAAAAAAAGCCCACGGGTGTTCCTGGCGAACTGCCGCTTCCTCCTCCGGTGTGTAATCGTTTTCTATATTAAAAAGCTTGCGTATCTCCTCAGGAGACTTATTCGCCATTTGAGCAGCCACCGTTTTGCATGTCAGATCCAGCAGTCCTTGGATGGCCAGATAATCTGCTGCTCGAATAAGATCGAAAATGACCGCTTGATCAACATTCACAAATTCTCTGTCCCAGTCTTCGCCCGGGCCCCCTTGCTCGAAGACATGTTTCTCGCAATACTCAATCACCTTTGCTAGGATCTTGCCAGTGATGCTAGGCAGTGAAATGGAGACCTCAGCGCCGCTGTTTTCGATTAGGCTGCTGATCGTTTGAGACATCTTTGCCACCGTCTCCGTCACCAGGAACTCCTCTCCGTCTGAGCTCCTCAGCGTGATCATCTGCTTCTTTGTATTGTTCGACATTTTCGTTTCTTTGAGCTTGTATGGGTTAGGGGTTAAATTATGAGACTATATATAAGTAACAAGAACATACTTTCTTAGAATCTATAATTGGAATTTACAATTATGTACATCTCTGTTTTTTTTTCTTATTTTCACATTTTTTGTTACTCTAAATATACTCATTGAAAAGATCTCTATACTTATTTAAATTGAATTAAAATTTGCAGCTAACTTTTTAGACAATTCCAGTTTGATGTTTTGTTTTATTGCTTTAAAGTTTAAATATACTCAAAAAATTAGATTTAAACTTTAAAAATATGAATAGAGTCACACAATGCATATTGTTTGCATAATATTTGATGCATCATTTTTAAACAAGTGCATATAAATTTACAGACAAATACATGATTATATTTAGATTATATCTTGTGGTTTAAATGATTATTACACTTGAAATGCGGTCTAATTAATTAAAAATATCAATAGACTCACGCCAACTGATGAAAATGAATTTGGGCAAATTTATTTTTGCATAATATTTGATGCATCTATTTAACTCATATAAACTTACAGCTAATTAAAAACCAATATGGATATTAAAATTTATATGTCAAAATAAAATCGCTAGATGGACTATATCATATTTCCCTCTGCACATAAAAGATCATAACATTTCGATTTTGTTTTGACTAGTATCAAAAGATCTGATATGAATAAAATTATTGACATTGATTTTTCAACTTATTAATTCATACAAAATCAAAATCGAAGAGTGATAATTTTTTATAAAAATATAGTAAAAACAATATAAATTACATATAACGGTTTTATTTTTGACATATAAATTTAAAAAAATTTGTTATTAAAACATTAAGAAGTAGACGGTCTAAATATTCGATTTATTAGGTAATTATATGACAGTTCACATTAAGAAGTAGACGGTCAAATTTTTTATTAAAAATTACATATTCGATTTATTAGGTAATTATATGACAGTTCATTTAAATAAATTATTTAAACCTGTATTTAATCTAAGTACTTAATTTAAGTTTTAATTAGATGTAAATTTTAATTATTAGGTTAATTAACTAAATTAATTTGTACGGGTTATAACATGGAATCTCTGAAACTTTTATTAAAAAATTTGATTACCTATCTCCATCATTTGTTGCTTCATGTCATCATGCTAACATTGCAAATCACTGAAATAAAATCAGCATTCGTCGCTCCAGTTTAGTCTCCTTGGGTTCACCACTAGTCGACCTCTTTTATTTTTTCTTTCCCTGAACAAACCCCAAAATAAACATTGAATAAAAATAAAAGTTAAATAAAGAAACAATAATAAAATCATCCAAGCATCTAATTTAACAAAGTGCTTGATGCTCAGGTTGACATAAACAATAGCTTGACAACAAAATAATCATAGTTAAATATTGATGATTTTGAAGCAAAGACTGTTGTACCCAGTCACGGAAATATATATACATGATATTTATTGTGCCTAAGTGTTGATTTCAGATTTAAAGTCTATTTGTATAATTGTCAATAAGAATAATTATCAAGTGATTCCTCCTTTTCCTAATATAAACACGAAAAAGAAATACATTACAACCAAACTTCTTTAATAATTGCGACAAATAATGTCATAATTGAAAATCATACTAACCTGTCGTAACTGTGCATTAACCTCGGAGAGAAAACCTTCATCAAGGTGGCCTTCATTTTCAACCACAACTTGCTCAAGCTACTTAAGAAAAGACCAAATGCTATAATTAAACCGATCAATTGTACAATTGATCCTCAATCAACCCTTGATTTTTCCTTCAATTTAACCTCACTTTGCCCCAACTTACAAATTTTTCACCAAATAAGTCAAATAATGGTAAACTAACAACAGAAGATAGTTACAAACCTCACGAGGATTAGGATCTCTCATTGTGTCAATTAGTCGGTCCACCACGACAGTCTTGCAACCAAGGATGATCTACAAGGGCATTTTCGTCAGAATAGTTTTACTTTATAAGAAACTACAGTAAAATGGATTCTTTTCTTGATGTTTTGCAACCAAGGATGATTTCGTCAGAATAAATTTACTGTATAAGAAACTATAGTTTTTCTGAATAAGACTTTCGTACCAAGCACTTGCTGAGCTGTCAGACGCTTCTTCAGTTCAGGATTTAGCATCCCTTGTACCAGGTCCTTTGCATTAATTGTCAGCTTTGCATTCTCATTTGTAGCATGTTGAAGCTTGGTTTCTAAAGTTTGTATTTGCTCTGTTGCCCTTTTTAGCTTAGCATGCTGCTCAAATTGCATATAATAGAGTTGAGCAGTGAAAGAAAATTTGACGAATCATGTAGGCATTGAAATTGAATAACCAAAGAATTGAGCAGTGAAATGTAAGCAGTAAGGTATTTGGTGCAGAGAAGTTATCTGTAATAACTTCTCATTTTGAGGATCAAATACTTAATTAGATAAGTAACTCAAATTTTGAGTCTAAGCTACATCCGGATTATTTTGTTAAAGTCAGATTTTTAACACGCATATTAAAGAGTCTCCATTCATTCCACCTCAAGTCCACCTCAAGTCTGGATTTTGATTGGACTGTCTGAATCTAATCTTAAAATTTGAGTTAATTCGGAGGATCTAATGGATGCATATGCCAAAAATTATAATTATTTCATTCAGAGTTAAGCTATGGTATTATGTATGTATCAATATTTTCATCTTTAAAGTTCAAACAACTGATTTGAACCGTTCGATATGATCTTTATATATTTTTTTTAAAAGGAAGCATTTCGGCTCAGTTATTGTTTGATGAATGAGAAGGGTAAATGAATTTCTTGTTGGTCGCTTCTCACATCACTCAATAGATCAAACAAAAACACATTTCCTTTTTTAACTCAAACGGTGTGTCGAAGGACCTTATCAATTAATCAGACTTGAATTTGATTGCTCTGTTAAGGGGCATAATTATCTCAAAAATTCCTTTATTAATTTATCATGTTCATGTATTAGGTAGCAGTAATAGCAAATTTATGAAATACATATAAATTTGAGGAATCTGACGTAGGGGTGCAAACGGATCGGATACGGATCGGATAGTGGTCAACCCATATCGTATCCGTATTTTTTTTCTGAATACGGATACGGATCAGATATTAATTGGATACGGATACGAGATATTAATTGGATACGGATACGGATATTATCGAATGAATACGGATATAATTCGGATTCTTAATTATATATATAGAGGTTGACTTGGGTGAGCCATGGTGTAAAACACGTTTATACTCCACGTCATATTTTCATTTTGAAAATCCAAACAACCTATTCAAACCTTCTAACATGTTCTCTATATTGAAATGTGGTTGGAGATTAAATTTTATATTTTTTTAGAATTTTTTTACTATTTATTAAGTCACTTTGAAAATCATTGATCCACTGTGAACAGTAAAAAACAGTAAAATTTTCTGGACCACCGGATCAGCAATTTCAAAGTGGCTTAATAAATAGTAAAAAAATTCCAAAAAATGTAAAATTTGGTCTCCAAGCACATTTAATATGAAGATCATGTTGAGCGGTTTGGATCAGTTGTTTGGATTTTCAAAATGAAAATATAGTGCCATGGAGCAAAAACTTGTTTTACACCATGGCTCATTTTAGCCCAGCTCTCTCTCTCTCTCTCTCTCTATATATATATATATATATATATATAAATATACATGAGTAGAACTACGGTGTTCGTAAGTTCAACAAGTCCTTTTGTGAACTCAATTCTAAAATTATCAGATTGGCTTCATACGACGAATCAAAACCGTTGAAATCCTTCTATCTCACGAGTGATGCGTCTACATATAAAAGATTTTAAATTTTAAATTAATTTTGTATAGAGTCAAGTAGTCAAAAGACTTCCAAAAAATGAATGCATTAAAATTAATTTATAAACCTTCTAATTTTTACCACTTGACTTTATACTAAATTAATTCTAAACTTTAAAAAATTTCACATGTAGATATATCACTTGTAAGATAGAAGGATTTCAACGTTTGGATTCGTCGTTTGAAGCCAATTTCATAGGTTTTAGAGTTGAGTTCACAAAGAAGCTTGGTGAATTTAGGAACACTCTAGTTCTACTATATATATATATATATTATAGAGAGAGAGAGATAGACTATGGTGAGTTGTGAAGTAAAACGTCTTTTACTTCACGCTATATTTTTATTTGAAAATTCAAACAACCGATCCGAATCGTTCAACTTTTTCTAAATATTGAAATGTGCTTGGAGACTAAATTTTACATTTTTTGGAATTTTTTTACTATTTATTAAGCCACTTTGAAATCGTGATCCACTGTGAACAGTAAAATTTTTGGACCACCGGATCAGCGATTTTCAAAGTGGCTTAATAAATAGTAAAAAAATTCCAAAAAATGTAAAATTTGGTCTCCAAGCACATTTCAATATAGAGAACATGTTGAACGGTTCAGATCGGTTGTTTGAATTTTCAAAATGAAAATATGAGCGTGAAGTAAAAATGACATCTTACTTCACAACTAACCATAGCCCAACTCTCTCTCTCTCTATATATATAATTAACTTGTTATGCAATAACAAAATATATATCTATTACTTTATGAGTGATGACATTAGTGTCATATAAGTACATGACATCAACTCTAAAACATATTAGATAGTCATTAGACGATTAATTAAACTATTCAAACCGATTTACTTTCTGAGTGATTCGTTTGGATGCAAAAAATTATTTTTTTTTAAAATTATTTTAGTATCAAGTCAAGCGGTCAAAAATATTGAAAAATAAATACATTAAAATTAACTTAAAAACTCTTACATTTGACAGTTTGACTTGATACTAACTGAATACGACAATTTAAATTTTTTGCATGTAAATTTACACACAATTAGGAGTTATTAATGAGAGAGTTGGGGTATGCTCATGCTCGGCTCATTAGCTTAATGAGCGAGTTATAGCGAGTTGATAATGAGCAAGTTGTGGTATGAGCGACTCGTTAAGAAATTAAGCTTGTAAGCAATTTGAATTTTGTTTTGAGTTTTTTGTTTAAGATACATCATTCAAAAACTAATTTTCATTTATAGAATTTAACAAATTGTCATAATCCAACCAATTAAACAGTACATAATTTAACAAAAAATTATCCATAAATAAATTTAACAAAATTAAACAACTATTAACCAAATTAAGTATGTAACTCAGTTTTTAGTGAGTGAGTTATGAGCGAGTTGGAGTATGCTTATGCTCGGCTCATTAAGTTAATGAGCTTTTAGCGAGCGAGTTATGAGCGAGTTGACGAGTTATGAGTAATTTACTCACCCCTACACACGACTAATTAAGTAGATCTGTTTTGAAGTTGATTTGATAAGTTTTGAAGTTAGCATTATATAGACGGACATGACAGTGATGCCATACTAACCGAACTCTTTATTAAGAATTGAACAAAATAGTTCCTCTTTTCATTTTTTGAAAGCACTCGAGATAGGAAACGAATCTGCTGAAATTCCCATTGGTGAACAGTGTTCTTGAAATCTGTGTTTTTCTGAATCCAGCCGTCAAGCTGTTTGTTGATGCATGCACAGAAAAATCAACTGTTTTGAAATACGTGTATAAAAAAAGTTAGACAACTGGATTCAAAATTTTAGAGATTTTAAAAACACTGTTTACGAATGATGGATTTAAGCAGATTTTAATTCCCCGAGATAAGGGTCATTTAGTAGTAAGCATGTTTTGAAAAGAACCCCAAATGTTTTAGTGATGTAACATGAGACTGTTGCATTAATGCCAACCGTTCACAAATGTGTGAGACTGGGGCACTGGGCTCCAGGGAAGCTATTTTAAGACTCCATCCGTGTCACCGTGTGGGTGTGTGGGGCCAAGGCCAAGAATTCAAGAATTAATGGCATCTGTTGTTGTTCTACTTCTACTTCTACTTGTGCTCCTCACCCGTCTCGTTTCGAATCTCACCGTTCGCTCTCATGGCCCTCTCGTCCCGCCTCTCCGTTCGCCTTCCGGTCCGACTTCAGCCAACCACCGGTTCGGTCCACTCATACGAACCCTCCTCCCGGCTCAGGTACTTACCGCATCTCTCTCTCCGACAGAAGCGGCCGCAACAGCAACAAGTGGTGGTCTCAGCTTCCTTGCAGCTTCCCTCTGCGCCTCTGATCTCTCCCAACGACCAATGGGGCAACTGGACCGCTCTCTTCGCTGCTGGCGCTTTTGGCATCTGGTGGGTGACCACTTATTTTTCTTTCGTTTCATTTCATCTCTCTGAAACCTGAAACCTGAAACCTGGTAATTGTCACATCACATCTCCATCCTCTCGATCCCTCATAACCCAACTCATTTCATGAAAACTTCATTAATTTTTGTTCCAGGTCAGAGAAGACTAAACTAGGGAGTACACTGAGTGGGGCCCTCGTCAGTACCCTGGTGGGACTTGCCGCAAGTAGTGTAGGTATTGTTGCATCAGATGCACCTGCCTACAGCCTTGTCTTACAATACCTTTTACCCCTCGCCATACCCTTACTGTTATTTAATGCTGACTTACGTCGTGTGCTCAGCTCTACTGGTACTCTCCTCCTCGCATTTTTAGTTGGATCTGGTACTGCTACCCTCTCTCCCTCTCTTCCACATACCTACTTCCATTATTTTTTTACTATATCATTGAAAACGATGTGTAACAACCCATGCTTTTATATATTTCTCACAGTGGCTACAACAATTGCTACAGTTGTGGCATATTTACTAGTACCGATGCGATCACTTGGGCAAGACAACTGGAAGATTGCAGCAGCCTTAATGGCGCGACATATCGGTGGAGGTAGGTTCAAATTAACTTACTTCTATGCAATGAAAACAATGTTGATTTTACTGCCTTGTGATTCTTCATACAGTCAACTAAATTCTATAAATTTTTCAGCGGTGAATTATGTGGCAGTATCAGAAGCACTGGGTACATCTCCGTCTGTTTTAGCCGCCGGTCTCGCAGCTGACAATGTGATATGTGCTGTGTACTTCACCACCCTCTTTGCATTGGCCTCTTCCATACCGGCTGAGGCTTCTACCTCTTCTAGCAGTGGTTGGTAAACTTTTTATCCCTAAATATTTTTAGAGTAGTTGTAATATGGATCCTCAATGAAGCTTAATTTGTGCAAATTAAGCCTGAGTCAAGCATTATGTCATTTTGGAGTGAGGCTATGGTACTATGCCTTATTGGTCCGTATTTTGGATTAATATCTTTGTTTTCTAAGTCCAACCAATCGATCTGAACCGTTCAACATGATCACCATAAGACTATGTACTTGCTGACTAAATTTTACATTTGTTGAAATTTTTTACTTTTTTCTTAGATAGGTAGAAAATCACTTGATCTAAAGATTCTAGACCATTCAAGAGTAGTGATTTTCTACCTATCTAAAAAATAATTTAGTCAGCAAGTATATTTTCATATGAAGGTCATATTGAACGGTTCAGGTTGACTATTTGAACTTTTGTAAACAGAGATATTGATTCAAAGTACAAACCAATGTGTGCTATCCATAGTACCATAGCCTCCCTCTTCATTTTGATTGAATACAATGCCTCAAGTGGAGCTTAATTTGATCTTGATAAAAATAAATTTACTCTCAATTCTGTTGGTGATGGTTGTAATGTTTTCAGCAAGCCTTAATTAATTCTCAGTATTGTAGTTATCACTCGTTAAATACTCCATTAGTCTATATTTGATTCAACTTACCCCCAAAATCTTTTTCCACATGACACATTAATGGTGCATTTTTTTAAATTTTAGGAGATACAGAAGGAATTAGCAAACCGACTGGAGATAACAACAAGCTGCCAGTACTGGAGAGTGCAGTAGCTATCGCCATATCATTTGCAATATGCAAGATGGGAAGTTACATAACAAATTATTTCAGCATACAAGGCGGCAACCTCCCTTGTGTAACTGCTATTGCAGTGGCATTAGCTACTATTTTTCCTTCTTATTTTGCCAAGTTGGCGCCTACTGGTGAGGCAATAGCCTTAATCCTCATGCAGGTAGTTCAACTATTTGTTTGCACAATTTTGTTTAGGAATCCGTGAAAGTCTCTGGCACCATGGCATTACCAGATATATGGTCTTGTACCCCTGATACAAGCAAGCCTTGTCAACAATAGATAGCAATTTTCAAGTAATTTAATCTTTAAAGCAAATTTCTAGGTTTTCTTTGCTGTGGTGGGAGCGAATGGAAGCATATCAAATGTAATCAACACAACTCCAGGGATTTTCGCATTCTCATTTATTCAAGTGGCAGTACATCTTGCAATCATTTTGGGGGTGGGAAAAATTCTTGGCTTTGAGAAAAAGCTATTGCTGATTGCCTCGAATGCAAATGTTGGAGGCCCCACTACAGCTTGTGGAATGGCAACTGCTAAGGGGTGGACCTCATTGATTGTACCTGGTATTCTTGCGGGCATCTTCGGCATTGCGATCGCAACTTTTCTTGGTATTGGATTTGGGGCATTTGTTTTGAAATATATGTAACTTTCATATTCTTCGTGTAAATTGAGGAACCTTTTTTCTTGACAGCACTTTCATATGGAAATAAATAATGACAGTTATCTGTATAAAAGATACTAACCTGCACCTTGTAGAATATTGTGAGAATTGATACTTGTCAGTTTTGGTAAAAGTAGCTCTCTTGTGTTGTCTCAGTCATGTTGCAAGCTAAGCTTTTTCATATTTTTGTAGCAACTTCATATTGTATTTGTTCTCCAACAACAATTTTGGAGATTCAATTTGTGTGCCAACTTGAGAAATGTTTTCAGACTGCACCAGAGAAGTCTGAGATGGTAGTGATAAAAAACCAGTGGGGATTTCTGAAATTCTATTGACAGGAAGCATCCTGTGACATTATGAAATATATAAACATCCATTGGCAAGTTACAGTACACGTATACGTATTATTGGGAAATGGGAAATGCTTTTTGCCTGATTTATCTGCTCAAGGTCTTGTAAGGTCTTGTAAGAGAACTCATGAAAAACAGTGATAATTAATAAAGTTCAACTCGTCCATTGGCTTTCCGAAAGCATAGAGCGGAAGCTGAAGGGATGTCAGGTGTCCATCATGATATTGATATAGGGATTGGACACGTTATCGCCTTGTACTTTGTATTGTAATTGAGCCATAATCTCTCAAATTGAACCGCATGATGATGATGATGATGATGATGATGTAAAGGAGTGAAGGTCTTCCGGCCTCTTAGATGATGATGATGATGATGATGATGGAAACGGAACTCTTATTATGGAGATTTGTTTGAATGGTTTGGATTTATCGTTTGAAACTGATTTGATAGATTTTGGAGGCCGATGGGAGCATATTGTTGAAATACTAGAGGAATCGCGTTAGCCGAACTCACTCTCTCTCTCATTATTTGAGACTAGAGCATATTATTAAAACATTTCATTTAAAGGTTTGTTTTTGTCAATTAAACATTTTTAACCTGGCTGAAGTTTATTCTCATTCTTAGGCCAACCGACATTCCAAATTATTGTTACCGTCTACAAACAGTTTTATTCTTGTGAACCGAATAAGGTATAATGGTATATAGTTCTCTGTCCTTCTAGCCTTCCACTTGTGCTAGAATCTAGATCCTGCTTTTTTTATGCAACAGAATTCTGGACCACCACCGTAATATAAAAATATTAGAATGGTACATAAAAAGCGCCTGTAGCTCAGTGGATAGAGCGTCTGTTTCCTAAGCAGAAGGTCGTAGGTTCGACCCCTACCTGGCGCGCAAGTGTATATATTATTCTACTTTTTCTTCTTCTATTTTTTCAACAAATTCAATCTTATCAAATTTAGATCTAATCAGGATCGTTTGATTTTTATCGTATGGTCGATATGCAATTAATATAGCAAACAAATAGTTGTTACTTTTATGGCAATTGATCAGATTTATTAACTGGAGCCCAATATGCAATAACTGAACCATTTACTTTTTTATTTGTATGGCACACAAACAGAAGCCGTCCAATAATAATCTAATGGATCAGATCTCTATCATTCGGTCGGTTTATTTGATTTTCAATTGGACCAAAAAAAGTTTGGATTAAATGGTTCGGTTTTTCATATTAAATGGATCAGTTCGGTTCAATTTTTAATTATATCGATTTTTTATATTTGATAAAAATGTATTTACAACAAGTCAATTGATTTGACTTTAATTCCTAAATCTACTTCTAAGTTCTCACGAAATCTTCTAAATTATTCTAATCACCTTTAATCACCCTCTAAATCCTAAATATACTATTTTATTAGATCTACTCTTCTAATACCTTAATCCCCATCTCACTGCACGACCGGATCTGCTCTTTCAACCGCCACTGCACTCTAACGATCGGATTTATTCACCGTCACGCTCCGATCGAGATGAAGACTCTACTTTCCGAACTTCGACAATACCGTGCTCTCGGCTCGGCTCCCTCCCCTCTCTCATTCTCCTCTCCGTTCAAAGAGATAGAGATGAGAGAGAGGAGAGGGTATCATTGTGTCGGAGGTGGAAACTCGAAAAAAAAAAAGTGTGAAGTGAGAGGCGTCTGCACCTTGGCTGCCAACAGGGCATTTTCCTGGTAGAAATTATGCATCTGCACCTTGGCTGTCGGCCGACAGACGTATATAACTAGATTTGAGATTTTTTTTTTTTTTTTCTGAGTTTTGATATTTTAAAATTTAATTTTTTTTATTCATTTCAATCAAATAATCGAAATTTATTTTTATTATTTTGGTTCGGCTGTTAATCGGTTAAATTTAATTCGATTAGTTCAGTTATAATTTTGAAAACCAAATAAAATTTTTCAAATACAGTTTTAACCTAACCAACTCGATCAACACCTCTCCCTCCGACATTTTTATTAATATTCAAAGTTAATTACAAATTAATTAATTTACCCATGATTCCCGACTTTTTCCAAAAATGTCAAAACCAGCCACAAAATGGCCGGTTTCCAATTTTTTTTTTATTACACACAAACTATTTTTTCTTGTATATAATCTGCTATGTGATTATGTAGTGTAATTTTATTTTGTTATTATATTGTAATATTATTTTCTTGACTATTTTTCTGGGATATTTGTGTCACTCACACCGACTCAATTTATTTCGAGATGCGTCAATTGGTGTGCATTTAATCTTTAAAGTACTTATTTTGTTGTTTAAAGCACTTATTCAATTTTTTTAATATTTTCTGTTTATTTTTATGTTGTACTATTATTGTTATTGTTGTATTAGCATTATCATGATAATTTATTTTATCTGAAAAATATAAAAATAGTACCATAAAAGCACACATACAAAATAATCACAATATAGGATAATCCTAAATATACCAAATATAAATAGTACAAAACTAGCCACGATACTACTAAACGGAAGAGAGGGACCATTGCTCAGGCGGTACTCCGGCAATCGCCCGACGCTCGCGTGGCCAGGTTCTATCTCTCGGGGTCTCCATTAAACCATGGAACCATTGAATTATTACCAAAAATAAAAAACCCGTAGGATGCAAATGGATTTATAAAATAAAATACCAAAGCGAGAGATCCATAGAAATGTATAAGGCCCGGCTAGTTGCCAAAGGGTATACCCAAAGGGTATACCCAAACATATGGTATTGATTACCAAGAGACATTTGCTCTGGTAGAAAAATGAATACCATAAGAATTGTACTTTTGATAGCGGTAAATAATGGTTGGAATGCATATCAAATGGATGTTAAAAATGAATTTCTTCAAGGAACACTTGAAGAAGAGGTTTATATGACCCTTCCACCGGATCATGTACAAGAAAAAAATGTTAATCTTGTTTATAGGTTAAAAAAGTCAATTTATGGACTTAAACAATCTCCAAGAGCATGGTATGGCAAACTATCTCAATATTTAATTTCTTGCAGTTTTATAGTAAGCCAATCCGATACATCATTATTCTCAAAACCTGAGAGTAATGATATCACCGTTGTTCTTGTTTATGTTGATGACATAATAATAACCGGAAATAAATATTAAAAAATACTTAAAAGAAAAACTTGAAATAAAGACCTTGGTAAACTTAAATACTTTTTAGGAATTGAAATAGCTCACTCTATCAAGGGACTATTTATTTCACAAAGAAAATATACATTGACTTTCTAAAAGAAACGAGAAAATTAGGGTCCAAACCGGCCTCAACACCAATAGATAGCAATTGTAAATTAAATTCCGAAGATGGAAAAACCGTTGGAAAATATCAACCAATTCCAACTGCTTGTAGGTAAATTGATTTACCTAACGGTAACAAGGCCGGATATTTCATTTGCGGTAGCCAAATTAATAAATTTATGCATTCACCAAGAAAACCTCATTTTGATGCAATTGATAGAATTTTGAGATACTTAAAGAAATCCTCCGGAAAGGGTATATGGATGAAAAATAATAAATCTAACAAAGTGTGTGGCTATTCTGATGCAGATTGAGCCGGGAGTTTCGATAGAAAATCTACAACCGGCTATTGTTCGTTTGTAGGCGGAAACTTAGTCACATGGAAAGCAAGAAGCAAAATGTCGTGGCATGTTCAAGTGCGGAAGCGAAATATCGTGCCATGACATCCACCGCAAGTGAACTCACATGGATCAAACAATTGCTCGAGAAATTGAACTTCAAAATAGATAAACCAATGAAGATGTTTTGTGATAACAATGCAGCAAACACATCGAAGTTGATTGTCATTTCATAAGAGAAAAAATTCAAGCCAAGGAAATCGAAACCCCTTACGTGAAGAGCCAAAACCAATTAGCCGATATTTTTACAAGGGTCTTATTCCGAAGGCGTTTGAAGAAATAACAAGCAAGCTAGGATTAATTGATATCTACAATCCTAGCTTGAGGGGGAGTGTTGAGAATAACGATAGTTAGAGGTCTAAATTAGAGAAAGGGTAAAATTGTAATTTAGAAAAATAAGAAGTTATCGTTGGAATTAACGGTACAATAAGCCATGAGGTTATAAATATCCATAGGAGAGAGACTGTAAAAATATATAACAAAAATCAATAGAGAAAAAAATATCAATATCAATAAAACATACAAAATTCATAAATTCTCCTTTCTGTGTCTCATACTTCTGCTAAAACTTTCATAACAATAGACAACTTAAGCAAGCGGGGATGGCCGATCATCAACAGATGCTGTTGATTTGTACAAAAATTAAAGCTGGAATCATAAACACCGGCTAGAAGAATGTTCATTTGCAACGGGAACTATATCAGGCACTGGCATCAGACAGCTCATTAGACATGCATGCCTGATACGTACGCAAATTGAATCCATTACAAATTCTCATCACCCAAAGAGGCACAGATCCAAGACATTAATCACTCACTTCATCATTTGGCGAGAGCATTGTGCGCGAACGTTCACAGAATGCAGCAAAGAAATAAGAGATTTAGAAGACGGAAGTTATTTGGCAGCTGCAGTTTTATCCAACAGAACCTGATTAGGGCGCAAGAAGCAATTGGAAAATAGGAAAATTTCATAGCTGGACATGCCTCTCTACAATTTTATTTACTTTCATCTTAATCTTTGTTTCCGTTTTACTTAGGTTTCTATTCACATTTCTTTTTAATTATTTTCCTTTATTTTGATTTCTGCTCAAACTGTTTTGAACACAATTGCTTTTTACTTCACTGTTACATCACTTATAATGGACTAAATCATGAATGAAATTAAAGAGGGCTCGACCCATGTTAATTTTCTTCAAAAAAGAAACAGCTACAATTAATATTGTAGTTTCCTGATCTTCTCAGTGGACAGTGGGGGAATATTTTCCCTTAAAAAGTCAGGAAGCATATTCGAGCTTGCACGATAATCGATCTGTTTTCTATAAAGTAAATTCGATCTTATGCATGGATGACAGATTCTCGATCTAGCTAGCTAGATCCATTACTTGATTAGTTTTGACTGAAGTTCTAGAGATATGTTACTTGTTTGTATATGTATAATATATGAAATGA
>JAJGRW010000665.1:0-35276 GCA_025461045.1 Carex parvula | reverse complement strand
AATTTTCATATGTTTATGCCATCAAATTTCCTTCAAATGATAATCGTATTCTATATGTCGAGTGGAAGTTTTAGATTCCCATATAGCTGCCCCATATGAAGAAGGAGATTGGTCAAGAATGGAACAACTAGGCCAAATTCTGGAAGAAACCGACTCCTGAAAAGGACACAAATGGTGAAAATAACCCTCAGTTCGTCCACACTTACGCTCAGTGCGTCCGCAATCAGCATGAAAGGCACTAAGGGAGTCAGCCATCCGAGCGCACATGCGTCCGCACATGAATTCCCATTGCGGGGGTGGCCCCACTCGCATTCCACCTGTTGAGAGTCACATTCTGGAAGGCCGATCAGACGAGAATGTCCGAGCACAGTGCGTCCCGGCACTGACCTCAGTGCGTCCGCACTCAGCGAACTTTCATACCAGAATGCAATTTCAGATCTTCCTCCAGAAAATTCAACCTCAGTGTCCGTCCCACCATGCGACCAGTGCGTCCGACACTCATGCCGAAATAGCTCAAATCGGGGAATTTCAACCAATTCGTCACCACCAAAGGTCGAACTCAGCCTCTGCCACCCACCCTTCGCTATGAATACCTGGGAGAGGACGAGACATATCCGGTGATTGTCAATTCCGAGCTCAACAAAGAACAAACCGAGAAGCTTTTACACGAGCTAAGGCTTCATCGGAAAGCAATTGGCTACACAATCGATGACCTAACCGGAATCAGTCCATCCCTTTGCATGCATAGAATCCTAATGGAGGACGACCACAACCCACCATTGAAGCTCAACGAAGGCTTAATCCGACTCTAAAGAAGTGGTGAAGAGGAAATCCTCAAACTACTTGATGCGGCATCATCTATCCAATCTCCGATTCCAAATGGGTGAGCCCGGTCCATGTAGTACCAAAGAAGGGAGGCACAACCGTGGTGAAGGGCGAAGGCGACCAAAATGATATCCACAAGGGTGATCACGGGATGGAGGATGTGCATCGATTACCGCAAACTTAACAATGCAACTAGGAAGGATCACTTTCCCTCTACCATTCGTGGATCAAATGCTAGAAAGGCTAGCTACTCACTCCCATTTTTGCTATCTAGACGGGTATAGTGGATTCTTTTCAATCCCTATTCACCCCGATGACCAAGAGGGAAAACGACCTTTACTTGCCCTTACGGTTACATTCGCGTACCGTAGGATGCCGTTTGGTTTATGCAATGCCCCAGCTACATTCCAAAGAGCCATGATGGCTATTTTTTCCGATTTATTAGAAAAATCCGGGAGTATTTCATGGATGACTTTCAGTTTTTTGGTACCTCTTTTGATGATTGCTTATCTAATTTGATCAAAGTTTTAGAACGTTGTGAGCAGGTCAATTTGGTGCTAAAACTGGGAGAAATGCATTTCCTGGTGCAACGGGGGTAGTTCTAGGCCCACGTGGTGTCCCTCCAAAGGCCTAGAGTCGGACCAAGCAAAGGTGGAGGTGATCGAAAATTGCCCTATCCAACATGTGTGAAGGATGTGAGGAGTTTCTTGGGCCATGCGGGCTTTCTATCGGCGTTTCATCAAGGATTTTTCAAAAATCTGCAAACCACTTACTAACTTAACAATGAAAGATGCAGAATTATATTTGATGAACCTTGTATTGTTGCTTTTGATAGGATCAAGAAGGCGCTAATCTCAGCTCCAATTCTCCGACCTCCTAATTGGGCTGTGCCCTTTGAAATAATGTGTGATTGCAAGCGACTTCGCCGTTGGGGCCGTTCTAGGGCAAAGGCTCGACAACAAGCCACATGTGATCTATTATGCAAGCAAAGTCCTAGACGAGGCGCAAATGAACTACACAACCACCGAAAAGGAATTCTTGGCCGTGATATTCTCTATCAACAAATTTCGATCCTACTTGGTTGGATCCAAGGTGATTGTGTACACCGATCACGCGGCGATTCGATACCCTTCTCAACAAGAAAGATGCTAAACCCGCCTAATCCGATGGATACTCTACTCCAAGAGTTCGACCTCGAAATCAAGGACAAGAAGGCACTGAAAATTCAGTGGCGGACCATCTATCACGCATTACCACCGAAACGAAGACGATGACATGCCCATAGATGAACTCGTTCGTAGACGAACAAACTATACGCAGTCAACCACCAAAGAGGCGCCATGGGTATGCGGATTTCGTCAACTACCTTGCATGCAGGTATCATCCGCCCAGATTTAACATTCCAACAACGAAAGAAATTCCTTTGGGATGTCAACAATATTTTTGGGATGAGCCGTTACTATTCAAACTGGGGGTAGATGGGATACATAGGCGATTGTATACCTCACGAAGAAACGAACAGATTCTCGATTGTTGCCACTCATCTCCCTATGGAGGACACGCTTCAAGCCACAAACCGCCGCCAAGGTTCTTCAAGCGGGTTCTTTGGCCCACGCTTTTGTGAAGATGCACAAGACTATGTGCTTAGATGCGACAAATGCCAAAGAACCGGGAACCATATCAAGGAGACATGAGATGCCTATCCAAGGAATTCTAGAGGTAGAATTGTTCGATGTTTGGGGGGTCGACTTCATGGGACCTTTTCCGAGTTCTTGCAACAACAAGTACATCCTTGTAGCGGTCGATTATGTGTCAAAATGGGTAGAAGCCGTGGCAAGCCCAACCGCCGACTCCGCCGTGGTAAGAAAGCTTTTTCAAAGAATTATTTTTCCTAGGTTTGGAGTACCTCGAGTGGTGATTAGCGATGGTGGCTCTCATTTCATCAACCGCCAATTAGACGGACTCCTATTCAAGTATGGAGTCAAGCATAAGGTAGCCACACCGTACCATCCTCAAACAAGCGGACAAGTGGAGGTATCCAATCGGGAGATAAAGAGCATCCTACAAAAGGTGGTGAACACATCACGAAAAGATTGGTCACTCAAACTAGATGAAGCTCTTTGGGCATATCGGACCGCTTTCAAAACACCTATAGGTATGACTCCTTTCAAGTAGTCTATGGAAAGCCATGCCATTTGCCGGTTGAACTCGAGCACAAAGCGTATTGGGCAATAAGGGCCCTAAATTTCGACATGAGGGCTGCCGGTGAAAAAAGGGTTCTTGACCTACATGAGCTAGAAGAATTGCGCCTTAATTCCTATGAAAATGCTAAGCTATACAAAGAGAAGACAAGAAGTGGCATGACAAGCATATCATAAAGCGCAACTTTCAAGAAGGAGACACGGTTTTGTTGTACAACCACGCCTCCGGCTCTTCCCGGGAAGTTAAGATCAAGATGGAAGGGCCCATTCGAAATAACGAAGGTATTCAACCATGGCGCAATTGAGATATGGAGCAAAGAAACCGGGACATTCAAGGTGAACGGACATCGCCTCAAACATTTCAACCATGCGAATCCAAAAGGCGAGAAGGAGGTTATAGGCCTAGAAGATCCACACACTCAATAGTGAGCCTAATCGTGTCGAGCTCACGACGTAAAATTGAGCGCTTCTTGGGAGGCAACCCAAGGTTTTTATTGTTTTTCTTTATTATTCTGCACTTAGTTTAATTTTAAATTTCCAAAAAATTTCGATTACCTAACTTTAATAGGCTTGCAGGACGAAAAAGCATACAAAAAGACCTGAGTGCGTCCGCACTGTGGCCCAGTGCGTCCGCACTACCAACTTACAAAATTTTCAGACAGGTTTACCATCAGAATTGGCCAGACCGAGCGCAATGCGTCCGCACTGGGATCCAATGCGTCCGCATTTTCTACTTGGCCAAAAACAGGGAGAATATGAAGACAGTGCGTCCGCACTGAACTTCAGTGCATCCGCACCCGAGTACGCTAAATTTAATTTTCAATTTTTTTTTCGAAAAATCGCAAAAATTCGAATTTTTTGTGTCGGTGCGGATGACCACCCGCACTGTGTCCCAGTGCGTCCGCACTCGGGTTTCTTCCCTTCTTAAAACGACCGAACTCTTCATTTTCTTCGCGCCTTTTCGGTTTTAAAACTCCAAAACTCGATTTTTCTCTCCCAAAACCCGAAAATCTCGTTTTTCTTTCAAAACCTTCCTCTCCTCTCTCTTCTCTACCACTTCTCTCTTCATTTCTCTCTCTTTTTCCCTCTTCAAAACCGAAAACCCAACTTCTCTAAAACCTTTTCAAGCGCCGCTTCGCTAAAACTCGGATTTCTTCACATTTCCTCGAAATTTTTGCGATCTACAACAAGGTTTGATCTCTCCTTACTCTAATTTTGTCAATTACTACTTAGATCTGTGAAATGGTACCAAAATCGGAGAAATCGACCAAAAATGGTGAAAACGGTTCAAATTCGACCCCCGTGCGGGTGCCCCACTCGCACTGCCATTTAGTGCGTCCGCACTAAGCTTGGGGGAAAACCTAACCAGACCCAATTTTCGGATTTTGGCTAAGTACCCAGTGCGGCCCAGGCCAGTCGCACTGAGAGCCAGTGCGTCCGCACTAGGCTCGGGAAAATCCAAACCAATCCCGAAAATATCGAATTTTTAGGTTAAGTACCCACTGCGTCCGCACTGAGATCCAGTGCGTCCGCAGTCCGACCCTTAAAATTGCCGAAATTTTGGTTAAGTCCCCAATGCGTCCGCACTAAGATCCAGTGCGTCCGCAGTAGGCTCAGTTACCCTCTGAATTGACCAAAAATTGAACTGTTTTTACCCAGTGCGTCCGCACTGACCACCAGTGCGTCCGCACTCTGCCCAAATTGTATCAAAAATTTCGAAATTTTAATTCTTTCAACTTTTTTAGAATGCCGAAGAAATCAACTGCCAATAAGCGCAGGTGTGAGAGGGGCCAAGGAAGTCGCGGACCACCTCCTTATCCACCCGCCTTGCCACTCAACGAAGGTCAAGAGTTAAGGCACAACCTTCTGCAGGGCCGCCGAACCCTCGAGCCATCTAGATGGATATGCCGAGAAACACTCCAAACGCTCGGACTTCTCGAGTCGGTGCAAATGCTCACCGAGCGACTTGGCGTGTGGGAATTTCTTTGTGACGAAGTCAACACATATGAAGCCCTCACTATCGAGTTCCTCTCCTCATACGAATTCGACCGGGGTTCACGAACACTAACATTCAACCTCGGAGGCTTCTCACATATGTTGCACACCACCGAACTCATGGTCGCACTCGATCTATCCACCGTCAATATCGATCAGATGCGCACCATTCTCGACTTCTTTCATGACATGAGCGAGGCCCAGTTCCGCGTCTTAACATGCCAAGACGGGGTCCTCGGTCAGCAAAGGGTCAAGAATGTCCTCCATCCGGCCCTCCGATATCTCCAGCGGGTACTCTCTCACACTCTCTTTGCCCGAGGAGAGAGCGCATCGGTCTTCAACCTTGGAGATATGGTGTATGTATGTTGCATGCTCCGGCGCAACAATGGCGAATGGATTTCATGCCGCACATCGGGTACAACTTAGCCAAGCACATGCAAAATGTGTCGCACAACATGAGACCGGGTGGAAAGATCCGAATTGGAGGCATTGTCACAAAGATTGCCCGGCACTTGCAAATACCGACCGGTGATGATGTGGTGCCCGGTTACACACGTGTTGACCTCGATGGTCTCTTTCGGGCGAGGCTCATCCGATGGGATGATATTGAGGATGCTTGGATCAATTTGGGCCCAAAGGACAACATCCGACATCGGTTGCCTCTACAAACTCAAATCGATCCTTTGGACACCGATACTTGGAAAATTGTAGACGAGCCACTCGAGCCACCGCTACCACCGCCGCCGCAACCACAACAACCACCTCAGCAAGCCGCACCCGATGCCGCACAAGCACAAGGCATGCCAACAAACCAACAAATCTGGGATTTCATGCAAACCATGAACACCTCCATCAATAACCTGAGCATCAATGTTGGTGGTCGCTTGGATAGCATGAATGGCCGCATGGATGGCTTCGACCGCCGGTTTGATGAGGTAGAGGCCGAGGCAGCTCGAGCGACATAATATTCCCGCCGAGGATGCATGCACGCAAACCCGCATTTTGAGGATGATCCACCGACACCACCGTACCAAAGACGGGCCGCTCAAAGGAGAGAGCACGAGATGGCGCAGGAGCGCGAAGCGGCGAGGCTAGCGCAAGAAGCGGCAGCACAAGCACAAGCGGCCGGCAACAATGAAGAAGAGGAGGACGAGGCCGAAGACATGGTTTTCGGCTGAGGATTGATCCCGCGCAACACCACCACCATTATACGCCAGTAAAGTAGTTCATGTTTCTTCTCTCTTTTTAGTTTATTTTTAGCACTGAGGACACTGCTTTATTTAAGCTTGGGGGATGGGAAGAAATTGTATCTGCATGCATGTTTATTTTTCAGTTTTTCGACAACTTTTTAGGATTTATAACCTTGCTTTTTACTTGACCATGAATAGGATTTGTGATTTTGAACTTAATTGCTTGCGATTACGAATTTGTCAAGACGTTTTACGAGGTTATGAAAAATAGAGTCTTGCATAATTGGACTTTATTGTCTAAAAAGCATAAAGTATAAAATCATGTTTAAAATTTGTGTTAAAAGTTGGCAAAAATTTTGATAAATTTGAGTGATTGACAAAACTTAAAAGTATTCTTGCACAATTTTTCAAATTTTTGGTAAAACCCTTAAAATAAATTTGAAATGACGACATAGTTCGGCGAAAAACTTTGTGGAAATAAAGGTATTTGGAAATGAGAAATTAGAAATTCAAATTTATTTGAAAAGCCATTTAGATTTGGAAATTTTAAAAATTGGGAAAATTGAGATATCCGTGAGTATGATATGTGCATATATGTTGAGAAATTAGGTAAAATTGAAAAATTTTGAAAAATAAAAATGAGATTCCAATGACCTATGCTACGGCGTCATGACGTACTTATGGTTATGAGTCCTTAGCACTCTTGCTCCGCTAGTCTCCCGATAAAATTGACATTCGTGTTAGTGGAAGGGTTAGACTAAGAGCATGCAAAGCACCCTTGAATTAGAACGGTTGGGTACGGTTAACTACATGTAACTAACCGGTGCTTAAATGAGGATGGGGAAAATAGTGCTAAATCGTGAAAAAAATGTTCAAAGTGAGAAAATCAAAAGCAACACAAAAGGAATATGCATGTATCAACACACGAAGTCCGTAATTATTTCTTACCCAAGTTTGATTCAAGCTTGGGGGTATTTGAAAATTCTATATTTAAAATGGCATATCTTTTAAATTTGGGTATACGAAGTTCACAAATTCAAATCCTTTAAGGAAATAAAAGTTAGAGTAATCGAATTGTGGGTTGAATCATAATTATTCGAGGGTTGAACTAGGGATTTGGAAAATATGCATGGAGATTTTTAAAGGTTGGCAAGATCATACAAGTTTTTCAATTTTTGAGAGATATATACTTGATATAGGGTTGAACTGTAGATCGAATTATATTTCAAAGTTTAAATGTTGCTTAGGGACAAGCAAAGTTCAAGCTTGGGGGTATTTGATAGGTGTATTTTATATACACCGTCGGTCTAGTTTTTATCATAAAATAACACCAAATATCTTGTATTTTGGATATAAAGCGAATATAATACACCAAGAATCGAGTTACTGCGTTCGCTCGATGTTTCAATGTAGGAAACAGTGCAAAATGAAGAAAAACTGCCCAATGCGGACGCATTCTCCCCCAGTGCGGACGCACTGGGTACTTAGCCTGATTTTCCAGCAGCGCAGACCTCACAGACGAAAAGTCCGAGCGTAATGCGTCCGCATTCAACATCCAGTGCGGACGCATTCGCTACTTAGCCGATTTTTGCGACTTTCAGAATCTTCCGAAATACAGAAGTTCAAGGCCAGTGCGGACGCACTCACATCCAGTGCGGACGCACTCAGTACTTAGACTATTTTTGAAATCTTCAGATTCTTTGGAAAACAGAAAACAACATGCCAGTGCGGACGCACTAAAATCCAGTGCGGACGCACTCATGAAATTTTGCAGAAAATCCAGAAAAGGAAACTTGAAACCAAAGGAGGTTTGGAGCCAGTGCGACCCAGACCACACGCACCCAACTCCAGTGCGGACGCACTGGACTCGCAGACAGCCAGAAATTCACATTTTCAAGAGGTCTTCTATTCTTGGCTTCCAAGGAACACGTTTTAGAAGGCCAAAAATAGCCATGGCAGTCTGAAGAGTGCACCCACTAACTCCACTTCTATCCTCTAAATTGGGCAAGGCCTTTGGCTATAAAAGGAGAAGAATTTCATCTCTCTCATCATCCATTCTTTTACCCATATATTGAGAGAGAGAGATCCCTGCAGAAATTCTAGAAGGTTTTTCAAGGAAGGAGAAGAAGAAGATTCAAGTAAGGAGTCGGCAAGATCGAGGTTTTAGATCAAAGAAGGGTGTAATCATTTCTTTATCTCATTTCTTATTATTTTTGCCAATCTTTGTTATGGATCTCTCCAAGAGAGAGTAGTTCTCTTTCTAGGGGTTTAGGTCAATGCATGAACTTGTTTAATTCTATCTTATTCGGATATTTGTTTTTATTATGATTGTGTTATCGGATTTGATTGTTAATTTCTGTGATTTATTCTTTATGAATTTCATTAGTACTCGTTCCTTTGAGTTCACCTGGTTAGGGTTTATTGAATTGAAGTAGTTTTGAAATCACGTTGATCGTGTTTTTCCGCTTTAAGTTTATTAAATTCCGGCATTGGTCATGAGGAGACTACTAATTGAAACCATAGAGACACACCTTAGGATTGGGTTAGAAGCGACCGTACTTTGATATCCAATCCGGAACTATAGAAATTAAAGTTAGGATTTTGGTGAAGGACCGAAAGGAGAAGGCAAATCCTAAATTAGGACACCTTAGAACAAATATCGATATATGCTTTGTAGCATGAGATTAAATATCCCTCTAGGTTAGTGACAGCCCTAGAATTCGAGGCACATTAATTCATAGAGCGCAAAGTAGTCGTATTAATATTTGTTCCAAAGGCTAACATAGGTTAGAAACCTCATCAAATCAAACATGAATTTAAACAAACCGAATAAATAGAATTAGCAAGGAATTGTAGACCGAATACCCCTAGATCTCCTTAAACTTGAAATCAAACCAATCTTTCTTTCCTTTATTTTTTACATTTATTGTTTGAAACTCCTCTCTTTCGGGTATTGAACCCAACCTTAGGATTTTAGAACAAAACCCCCCCCCCCCCATTTACTTTTATTCTTTTGTTTTAGAAGTAATTTTCTTTATTAAAAATTAGTATTTCCCTTTCTCCCTGCGGATCGACACCTTAATACTAAAATCGATAGGTTGTGCGCTTGCAACTAACCTATTCTTTGAGTACGAAGGTTTATAAATTTTAAAGGCAAAAAGAGTACCAAATTCCTATATCTAAAATACTCAACAGGGATGTATAACTATTTGAGAATAAAAATTTGTGCATTGTGTATATTTTGTAAGATATTTAATAATTAAGTTTAATTGTTTAAATTGAATTTATAGATGCAATAAATATTTTATCGTTGTAATTCATAAAATATAAAAATAGGATTGGAATTATATTTGGTAAGACGTTCGTTGTATAGTGCTTAAAAATTTGTTAATGAGGGAATGGAAAACCTAGCTAATACAATGTAAATTACTAATTAATTGTTTTATTAAAAAATTGTAATGCTTGTTTATTAGAATGAACATATTCTATTTAATAAGTATGATTAGTAATTTACGTGATTAGTGAAATTTAGATAATTAGCATCAAATTTTGACTTTAATTAATTAGAAAATATTTTGTAATGAAAATTATATTAGTAATATTTATACAATAATTAATGTTATAACATGTTTATTGCTTAATTAAATGATTTTAACACATTATATTATATAACATTACATGCATATTGCATATATGACTCACATCTTCTATCATGAACATGAAACATAATCTCTTGTTTGATGAGTTAATGAAGACGCACGGGAATATGTCGTCCGTGGATCGATCGGAACCGTTTAAATTAAAGAGCACTGCATTTCTTGTCTTGCATCCAAGTTTGATCAAAATTTGTTTTTAATTACCCATCCATCTAGTCAACCGAAAATTGAAGCATCGTATGGCCATAAACACTTCGGGTTGGATCGAAGCTCATACATAATAAAAATTCTGTATTTTATGTTGGTTACATTTAGTGTTCTCCCTTGATCATTTTAGAAAAGATTTGGAATGATTTCACTGCATATCGACCGTTGATTTCCCACGTGAAAATGAACGGTCCGATTCGAAACTTCATTTTATGTTAATTTTATTGTCAATTTTTTTTGTAAACTTCAGCGAAACACCTTTCCAAAATTTTCGCTCCCGGCTTAACATTTTCGATCTACCGCGAAAGTTTTCATTTCCCTCTTCTTTTTTACGAAAATACACTTGCGATCTCCCAAAACCCAAAATTGATCTCCCAAATATTCAATTCCCTCGCGATCTCCCAAAAACCCAAATCGCATTGCTGCCTCTTCTTTTCCCTCTTCGTTTTGGGAGATGATTTCCCTCTTCTAGCAAAACCCGAGCCCCCGCACCCGACTACCCGCTGGAGCGCCCGAGCACCCGCACCCGACCACCTGCTGGAGCGCCCGAGCTCCTGCACCCGACACCCGCACCCTGCTTGCCGCCTTGCTGCCTCGCCCCGCCATGCTGCCTCGCCCCGCACCCGATCAACAAAGTACTTCCGTTTTCAATTTATTTCCAATTCAAACCACTTTTGATTGTTCAATTTGTTGATTTTGCAATTTTACAATTTTGCCCTCTCAGCCTCAAGCCTCAAGCAGACCATTTAATATAAATAGTTATTTCCATATCCTCTTAATATTTCCGTATCCTCTTAATTTATGATCGATGTGTATTTTTGCGGGACGATTTTTGGGATTTGAGGGTCGAGCCCAGGTTGTTGATTTTCCCGGCCGACCGTTGTTTGCTTGCTGTGCAGTTACTGGTGCGCATCTTTCTGTTCTGGTACCTACTGGTTTTACTGGTACTGTACCAGTGCTGGTACAGTACCGTACCAGTTTCTTCTTTTCTGTGTGCCTCTCGTGACTCTGTCATGTGACCCTTGTTCTTGATTTTTCCTTGACTTTGCGCCTCCTTGCTTGTTCGGCGATTTGCTGCTTTGATCGGGGCTTGTGCCGTTTGTTGATTTGTGGCTGTTACTTGACTGTGGCCTCTGTGCCAATATGGAGATATGATATTAATTTTTAATATCCGAAACATTTCCTTGCTTTTGTTACCTTTTCTTAATTTGTTAATGATAAACTACGTATATACGTACCAATTATATATAATATGACAATATATGCATTCTCTAGGCTCTAGGCTTGTTTCTCGGTGGATGAAATTCAAGTTACACTGAAATTAAAGTTAGTTATTTTCACATTCATAATTAAAAAAAGAAAATGCATATGCACAAAAAAACAGGGAACAAAAGCCTGAACTTTGCTTGGAGATTTTATCACAAAACTAGGCACTGAAGGGAAATTAAAATAGAAGGGAAATTCGGATACAACATGCACTTTGGGCTGTTACTTGACTGTGGCCTCTGTGCCAATATGAAAAAAAAAAACAATAACTTACAAGTACTGACCTGTTCCAATATGGAGATATGATATTAACTTTTTTAGTTTCTTTTTTCTTTTTGCTTAACTTGAGTTTAGTTATCTACAACATGCACTTCTAATAACTTGAGTTTAGTTATCTACAACATGCACCACAGAAAAGGTACACAAAGAAGAGAAAGATGGATTCAATGCCTACTTTGCCTTCTAGGTATATTTTCATCATAATAAATTGTTGAAATTGTTGAATAATGTTAAATTCTATTCAACTTAGTTCCCTTTAACTATTTTTTGTGGAATTTGAAACTTTTAGCTTTTGTGAAATGCTCGTTGAAGAGCAAGGTGTGGTTGGAGAAGGCAGCAGCCATCAAATTCATAGTGGAGCAAATCCTGGTATATAAACAAATTACCATTTATTTCGTCTTTAACCAAACAGTATGCTTACTTCTTGATGTCAATGTTGGTTTAAAAATAAATTATGAGTTGAAATGTTAAATTATGTAATTGCAGATATGGATAGAGAGGAGTATAATCCTTTAACATCTTCTGATGAATCGAGTAGTGAGGAGGAAGCACCACAAAAAAAGACAAGAGGTCGGACCACTTGTTCTAATTTAGGAAAGAAGCCTAATTTACGTATCAGGTTCAACAGGCATGGGCATCCAAAGCCTAATTTAGTATGTGTTTTTTGTAAAAAATTTAGGGTGTGAACAACATGTTTTAATTTAGGATGTGAAAACTGCAATACATGTGTGTTGATTTGTAATAATATTTATGTCTAATGCTTTCTGGTTTTAATTTATGTCTAATGTGAAAATATGGTAGCCGGCCAAAATATAGGCCAGCAATTTTCTGCTTTCTGGTTGTTATAATTTATGCCTTGCATATAGGCCGGCAAAAATATGGTAGCCGGCCAAAATATAAAAAATGTTTTTTTAAAATAAATTCACACAATCATGAACGGTTATTACAAAACCTGATCTTGATTCACACAATTAGGAACACTTGTCTACTTAAACCGTTACTGATTTAGTACAATTTGTATCACCTTTCTTAATTAACAGTTCCAGATTAAAATCTGTATCGCCTTTTAATAAGAACCGCTACTGATTTAGTACAATTTGTATCACCTTTTTATAAGACCCGTTACTGATTTAGTACAATTTGTATCGCCTTTCTTAATTAACAGTTCCAGATTAAAATCTGTATCGCCTTTTAATAAGAACCGCTACTGATTTAGTACAATTTGTATCGCCTGTTAATAAAGAACCGCCCTAGATTATAGTTAATCTGGATCGGCTTTGGAAAAATCCGTTCTTGATTGTCAACAATTAGTAACGGCTAAATATAAATACCGATCCAGATTGAGGAATATTAGTAACGGCTAAAGCAACCGATCCTGATTGAGGAATATTAGTATCGGTTATTTAGCCGACACTGATTAGTCCAACTATCTGTAACAGCTGGGTCAGTGTCGCCCTGTAGTCCGTTCCTGATGTGCGTTTTTAACCGACCCTGATGTGCGTTTTTCCACTAGTGAATAGATCTTGTAATTAAAACTTTGACCTGCAAACTCACTCAATCATGTAAATGGTTAAACTCAATTAATGTATGTTTTGCAAATCTAGTCAAACAAAGTATTAAAAGATTGCATACAGCCAACACAATATTCCCGTGAGCTCGAGACACGACTTTAATGGCACAAATTCTTTCTTGACGTGTTCGGTAGTAGGTCTTCCAAGACTTAGGGTTGCCAATCGAGTCTTTTCCTTGTTTTCTCAAGAACACACACTCTCTCTCTCTCTCTTTTGAAAGTGACTTATTAGAGGCTACCAAGCTTTCTCTCTCTCTTACTTAGATGGAGAAATAAGAAAGAAGACAAAAAACTGAATTTGATTTGATTTGATTTTTTATTTGGAATCTAGATTTAGGAACCAATATGCCTTTAAATAAGATGGGACAGTCAATCTAATATTGGAAATGACATATTAGTTGATCCAATATTGGATTGCCGAAATTTGTCATATTTTTTATAATTGCAGCTTCCATAATTAGTCCATTAATAATTAGAGGTTGCATATTTTTAGTCTACACATTTATGGACCATATTCTAATAAATATATATATTGCCAAATGGTTCTTAATATGAATTGATCACTTTAATTGATCAATTATATGACAATATATATACATATTAGCTCAATGTAGGATTCTATGATCTAACAAGGGGGGGCATGCTGATGGGTATTAGACTAAATTGGTCTGATATCTGGTTGGGAGTCATTCAATCCACATCAAGATTTGTGTGCACTTAATCTACACAAATTTTAAAGTTATCCGCATGAATTTTGATGCAAATTGAACGACTCTAACTTAACATCTGACCAAATTTGATTTGATGCCCGTCAAACCTCTCTGATTCCAACCCTATTACAATTATAATTCGGATAACCCAAACTTTGAGTTTTTTATTTTAAAAAACTTGTTCCCATAGTAATAATTTGACTATGCACCTCTTTAATTTGTTATCATTTCTCCTTTTCAAATAAAATTCTGGGCAATCTGTTTTCGCAAGTAGCAAGAGATACTTGTTCTCTGTTCATTGTTAAAGTACTTAATTGTTACCGAAGTTCATACAAATTAACAAACTCAAGTTTAGTTTGATTAAAAATCAAATGTCCACAAATAATCTTCGGGAACTGTATCTAAGGACTAGTATTTCATTAGTTGCATATATTATATAAAAGATGATTGGCATTATTTAAAGTTTCAACACTAATAGGCTCCATATATAGTATTTCTTGAAATATACACATATATACTGCATGCATAGTATCTCTTATCTCTTTATTTTGAATTAAGCTAGCTTATTATATATATATATATAACAACTCGATTTACATATTATATAATACATATGATCTGCTCCACTCTCTTAATCATAGTAACATAACACACACATATATGTATCCTAATTTGTCATATTAATTAAATCATCTTTAGTTTGTAATTGGAATTAACCTCCCACGAGTCTTGCTCTCTTGTTCCTTAGGCACTGTCACTTTAAGAACTCCATTCTCCATCACGGCTTTCATGCCATCCACATTAGCATTCGACGGCAGGCGAACGGTGCGCAGGAACTTTTCATTGCTCCTCTCGATGCGGTGCCACTTGTCACCCTTCTCCTCAGCCTCTTTGCTCCTCTGGCCGCTTATTTTGAGCACCTTCTCTTCCTCCACCTCGATTTTCACCTCATTGTTTTTTACACCAGGCAGATCAGTTATGAACACGTGAGCGTTTGGTGTCTCCTTCCAGTCTAAGTTGGCGGTCGCAAAAGCAGGTGTTGTGGTAGGTAGGCTGGCTGCAGCAGCAGCGAAGGAAATTGCTTCGAATGGGTCCCATATATCGACATTCATGGTCTCATCAGTGTTATTGTTCATGTTTTTGGCATGTTTTCGGCCAAACACGCTCGGAATTATGGACATTTTTGGAAGTTACAGATATATGCCCACAATTTTTTCCTTGTTTTTTTTCCCCTTGGTTACTCTCTCTTGCTTCAGTTAGGGACTCAAGAAGGAGCATTTATAGGCGCAAAGAGTTGATGAGTGAAACATTGAGGTGGCTAGGAGAGAATCTTACGTTGTTCTAGACTGTTCATAACAAGTGAAGTCGGGTGAGGTTTGCTTATGGTAGATCCGAGATCCGAGATCCGAGATGGATCAGTAGGTATTACTGGTACATGCATCACTATATATGCATGTCATTCTGTTATCAGATCATGAAGGAAAAGATGAATGAACAAAGTAAATCCATACCCGCTTAATTTGTTAGGTTGAATTAAAATGATTGTAATATATATATAGTTCTTTAGTTAGGTGTGCAATATATGTGATATAGATGCTCAAAACGGTCCTTAATTATTCTGATTGAGACAAAAGATAAAAAGAGACATTGGGACCTCGATCTGCTTTATTATATATGGCAAGAGAGCCCTGCTCCAGATGGCCTTAATTAAAATTCCTCATCTTTAGTTCTTTACTTTGTTATACAAGTTTGGTATCTTCATTTTTATTTCCAAATTTACAGGATTATATATGTATGTGAGGTTAAACCGGCAATGATCTAGCTAGAGAGGTTCTTCGTTGATAATCTTGGCAATTAAATTTTCAGTGCATGTAATTGATTTATTGCTATATATGTAGTTATTATTTTATCTGTCTACTATATGATGTTTTATTTCATTTCATAATATTATACATATACAATCAAGTGACATATATCTCTAGAACTTTCAGTCAAAAACTAATCAAGTAATGGATCTAGCTAGATCGAGAATCTGTCATCCATGCATAAGATCGAATTTACTTTATAGAAAACAGATTATCGTGCAAGAATATATATGCTTCCTGACTTTTTAAGGGAAAATATTCCCCCAGTCCACTGAGAAGATCAGGAAACTACAATATTAATTGTAGCTTTTTTTTTTTTGAAGAAAAACATGGGTCGAGCCCATCTTTCATTCATGATTTAGTCCATTACATAAGTGATGTAACAGTGAAGTAAAAAGCAATTGTGCTAAAAACAGTTTGAGCAGAAATCAAAATAAAGGAAAATAAAAAGAAATGTGAAAAGAAACCTAAGTAAAACGGAATCAAAGATTAAAATGAAAGTAAATAAAATTGTAGAGAAGCATATCCAGCTATGAAATTTTCCTAGTTTCCAATTGCTTCTTGCGCCGCGCCCTAATCAGGTTCTGTTGGATAAAACTGCAGCTGCCAAATAACTTCGTCTTTTAAATCTCTTATTTCTTTGCTGCATTCTGTGAACGTTCGCGCACAATGCTCTCGCCAAATGATGAAGTGAGTGATTAATGTCTTGGATCTGTGCCTCTTTGGGTGATGAGAATTTGTAATGGATTCAATTTGCGTACGTATCAGGCATGTCTAATGAGCTACATGTCTGATGCCAGTGCCTGATATAGTTCCATTGCAAATGAACATTCTCCTAGCAGGTGTTTTATTGATTCCAGCTTATTTTTACAAAGAACACATCTGTCTGTTGATGATCGGCCATCGATCCCCGCTTGCTTAAGTTGTCTATTGTTAATGAAAGTTTTAGCAGAAGTATGAGACACAGAAGACAGAAAGGAGAATTATGAATTTTTGTATGTTTTATTGATATTGATATTTTTTCTCTATTGATTTTTGTTATATATTTCTTACAGTCTCTCTCCTATGGATATTTATAACCTCATGGCTTATTGTACCGTTAATTCCAACGATAACTTCTTATTTTTCCTAAATTACAATTTTATCCTTTATCTAATTTAGACCTCTAACTATTGTTATTCTCAACACTCCCTCTCAAGCTAGGATTGTAGATATCAATTAATCCTAGTTTGCTTGTTATTTCTTCAAACGCCTTCGGAATAAGACCCTTTGTAAAAATATCGGCTAATTGGTTTTGGCTCTTCACGTAAGGGGTTTCGATTTTCTTGGCTTGAACTTTTTTTCTTATGAAATGACAATCAACTTCGATGTGTTTTGCTACATTGTTATCACAAAACATCTTCATTGGTTTATCTATTTTGAAGTTCAATTCTTCGAGCAATTGTTTGATCCATGTGAGTTCACTTGCGGTGGATGTCATGGCACGACATTCCGCTTCCGCACTTGAACATGCCATGACATTTTGCTTCTTGCTTTTCCATGTGACTAAGTTTCCGCCTACAAACGTGCAATAGCCGGTTGTAGATTTTCTATCGAAACTCCAGGCTCAATCTGCATCAGAATAGCCACACACTTCGTTAGATTTATTATTTTTCATCCATATACCCTTTCCGGGGAATTTTTTTAAGTATCTCTAAATTCTATCAATTGCATCCAAATGAGGTTTTCTTGGTGAATGCATAAATTTATTAATTTGGCTTACCGCAAATGAAATATCCAGCCTAGTTACCGTTAGGTAAATCAATTTACCTACAAGCCGTTGGAATTGGTTGATATTTTCCAACGGTTCTCCATCTCGGAATTTAATTTACAATTGCTATCTATTGGTGTTGAGGCCGGTTTGGACTCTAATTTTCTCGTTTCTTTTAGAAGGTCAATGGTATATTTTCTTTGTGAAATAAATAGTCCCTTGATAGAGTGAGCTATTTCAATTCCTAAAAAATATTTAAGTTTACCAAGGTCTTTTATTTCAAGTTTTTCTTTTAAGTATTTTTTAATATTATTAATTTTTTCATAATTATTTCCGGTTATTATTATGTCATCAACATAAACAAGGACAACGGTAATATCATTACTCTCAGGTTTTGAGAATAATAATGTATCGGATTGGCTTACTATAAAACTGCAAGAAATTAAATATTGAGATAGTTTGCCATACCATGCTCTTGGAGATTGTTTAAGTCCATAAATTGACTTTTTTAACCTATAAACAAGATTAACATTTTTTTCTTGTACATGGCCCGGTGGAAGGGTCATATAAACCTCTTCTTCAAGTGTTCCTTGAAGAAATACATTTTTAACATCCATTCGATATGAATTCCAACCATTATTTACCGCTATCGAAAGTACAATTCTTATGGTATTCATTTTTGGTACCAGAGCAAATGTCTCTTGGTAATCAATACCATATGTTTGGATATACCCTTTGGCAACTAGCCGGGCCTTATACATTTCTATGGATCCCTCGCTTTGGTATTTTATTTTATAAATCCATTTGCATCCTACGGGTTTTTTATTTTTTGGTAATAATTCAATGGTTCCATGGTTTAATGGAGACCCCGAGAGATAGAACCTGGCCACGCGAGCGCCTGGCGAACGCCGGGCGATTGCCGGAGTACCGCCTGAGCAATGGTCCCTCTCTCTGTTTTAGTAGTATCGTGGCTAGTTTTGTACTATTTATATTTGGTATATTTGGATTATCCTATATTGTGATTCTTTTGTATGTGTGCTTTTATAGTACTATTTTTATATTTTTCAGATAAAATAAATTATCATGATAATGCTAAACAGAAAATTTTACAACAATAACAATAATAGTACAACATAAAAAATAAACAGAAAATATTAAAAAAAATTGAATAAGTACTTTAAAAATTAAATGCACACCAATTGACGCACCTCGAAATAAATTGAGTCGGTGTGAGTGACACAAATACCCAGAAAAATAGTCAAGAAAATAATATTACAATACAATGACAAAATAAATTACACTACATCATCATAAAGCTGATCATATACAAGAAGAAAATAGTTTGTGTAAAAAAAAAAAATTGGAAACCGGCCATTTTGTGGCCGGTTAGGATATTTTTGAAAAAAGTAGAGAATCATGGGTAGATTAATTAATTTGTAATTAACTTTGGATATAATAAAAATGTCGGAGGGAGGGGTGTTGATCGAGTTGGTTAGGTTAAAACTGTATTTGAAAAATTTTATTTGGTTTTCAAAATTATAACTGAACTAATCGAATTAAATTTGTTAACCGATTAACAGCCGAACCAAAATAATAAAAATAAATTTCGATTATTTGATTGAAATGAATAAAAAAAAAAAAAAATCTCAAATCTAGTTATATACGTCTGTCGGCCGACAGCCAAGGTGCAGATGCATAATTTCTACCAGGAAAATGCCCTGTCGGCAGCCAAGGTGCAGACGCCTCTCACTTCACACTTTTTTTTTTTCGAGTTTCCACCTCCGACACCAGACCCGTACCAATGATGGTACAATAATCACTTAATTAAATCACAATGATACCCTCTCCTTTCTCTCATCTCTATCTCTTTGAACGGAGAGGAGAATGAGAGAGGGGAGGGAGCCGAGCCGAGAGCACGGTATTGTCGAAGTTCGGAAAGTAGAGTCTTCATCTCGATCGGAGCGTGACGGTGAATAAATCCGATCGTTAGAGTGCAGTGGCCGTTGAAAGAGCAGATCCGGTCGTGGAGTGAGATGGGAATTAAGGTATTAGAAGAGTAGATCTAATAAAATAGTATATTTAGGATTTAGAGGGTGCTTAAAGGTGATTAGAATAATTTAGAAGATTTCGTGAGAACTTAGAAGTAGATTTAGGAATTAAAGTCAAATCAATTGACTTGTTGTAAATACATTTTTATCAAATATAAAAAATCAATATAATTAAAAATTGAACCGAACTGATCCATTTAATCTGAAAAACCGAACCATTTAATCCAAACTTTTTTTGGTCCAATTGAAAATCAAATAAACCGACCGAATGATAGAGATCTGATCCATTAGATTATTATTGGACGGCTTCTGTTTGTGTGCCATACAAATAAAAAAGTAAATGGTTCAGTTATTGCATATTGGGCTCCAGTTAATAAATCTGATCAATTGCCATAAAAGTAACAACTATTTGTTTGCTATATTAATTGCATATCGACCATACGATAAAAATCAAACGATCCTGATTAGATCTAAATTTGATAAGATTGAATTTGTTGAAAAAATAGAAGAAGAAAAGGTAGAATAATATATACACTTGCGCGCCAGGTAGGGGTCGAACCTACGACCTTCTGCTTAGGAAACAGACGCTCTATCCACTGAGCTACAGGCGCTTTTTATGTACCATTCTAATATTTTATATTACGGTGGTGGTCCAGAATTCTGTTGCATAAAAAAAGCAGGATCTAGCTAGATTCTAGCACAAGTGGAAGGCTAGAAGGACAGAGAACTATATACCATTATACCTTATTCGGTTCACAAGAATAAAACTGTTTGTAGACGGTAACAATAATTTGGAATGTCGGTTTGCCTAAGAATGAGAATAAACTTCAGCCAGGTTAAAAATGTTTAATTGACAAAAACAAACCTTTAAATGAAATGTTTTAATAATATGCTCTAGTCTCAAATAATGAGAGAGAGAGTGAGTTCGGCTAACGCAATTTCTCTAATATTTCAACAATATGCTCCCATCGGCCTCCAAAATCTATCAAATCAGTTTCAAACGATAAATCCAAACCATTCAAACAAATCTCCATAATGAGAGTTATTTTTAAATTTGAAGCGAATTGATAGGTTTAAGAGGCCGGAAGACCTTCACTCCTTTACATCATCATCATCATCATCATCATGCGGTTCAATTTGAGAGATTATGGCTCAATTACAATACAAAGTACAAGGCGATAACGTGTCCAATCCCTATATCAATATCATGATGGACACCTGACATCCCTTCAGCTTCCGCTCTATGCTTTCGGAAAGCCAATGGACGAGTTGAACTTAATTATCACTGTTTTTCATGAGTTCTCTTACAAGACCTTACAAGACCTTGAGCAGATAAATCAGGCAAAACGCATTTCCCATTTCCCAATAATACGTATACGTGTACTGTAACTTGCCAATGGATGTTTATATATTTCATAATGTCACAGGATGCTTCCTGTCAATAGAATTTCAGAAATCCCCACTGGTTTTTTATCACTACCATCTCAGACTTCTCTGGTGCAGTCTGAAAACATTTCTCAAGTTGGCACACAAATTGAATCTCCAAAATTGTTGTTGGAGAACAAATACAATATGAAGTTGCTACAAAAATATGAAAAAGCTTAGCTTGCAACATGACTGAGACAACACAAGAGAGCTACTTTTACCAAAACTGACAAGTATCAATTCTCACAATATTCTACAAGGTGCAGGTTAGTATCTTTTATAAAGATAAACTGTCATTATTTATTTCCATATGAAAGTGCTGTCAAGAAAAAAAGGTTCCTCAATTTACACGAAGAATATGAAAGTTACATATATTTCAAAACAAATGCCCCAAATCCAATACCAAGAAAAGTTGCGATGGCAATGCCGAAGATGCCCGCAAGAATACCAGGTACAATCAATGAGGTCCACCCCTTAGCAGTTGCCATTCCACAAGCTGTAGTGGGGCCTCCAACATTTGCATTCGAGGCAATCAGCAATAGCTTTTTCTCAAAGCCAAGAATTTTTCCCACCCCCAAAATGATTGCAAGATGTACTGCCACTTGAATAAATGAGAATGCGAAAATCCCTGGAGTTGTGTTGATTACATTGATATGCTTCCATTCGCTCCCACCACAGCAAAGAAAACCTAGAAATTTGCTTTAAAGATTAAATTACTTGAAAATTGCTATCTATTGTTGATAAGGCTTGCTTGTATCAGGGGTACAAGACCATATATCTGGTAATGCCACGGTGCCAGGGACTTTCACGATTTCCTAAACAAAATTGTGCAAACAAATAGTTGAACTACCTGCATGAGGATTAAGGCTATTGCCTCACCAGTAGGCGCCAACTTGGCAAAATAAGAAGGAAAAATAGTAGCTAATGCCACTGCAATAGCAGTTACACAAGGGAGGTTGCCGCCTTGTATGCTGAAATAATTTGTTATGTAACTTCCCATCTTGCATATTGCAAATGATATGGCGATAGCTACTGCACTCTCCAGTACTGGCAGCTTGTTGTTATCTCCAGTCGGTTTGCTAATTCCTTCTGTATCTCCTAAAATTTAAAAAAATGCACCATTAATGTGTCATGTGGAAAAAGATTTTGGGGGTAAGTTGAATCAAATATAGACTAATGGAGTATTTAACGAGTGATAACTACAATACTGAGAATTAATTAAGGCTTGCTGAAAACATTACAACCATCACCAACAGAATTGAGAGTAAATTTATTTTTATCAAGATCAAATTAAGCTCCACTTGAGGCATTGTATTCAATCAAAATGAAGAGGGAGGCTATGGTACTATGGATAGCACACATTGGTCTGTACTTTGAATCAATATCTCTGTTTACAAAGTTCAAATAGTCAACCTGAACCGTTCAATATGACCTTCATATGAAAATATACTTGCTGACTAAATTATTTTTTAGATAGTTAGAAAATCACTACTTTTGAATGGTCTAGAATCTTTAGATCAAGTGATTTTCTACCTATCTAAAAAAAAAGTAAAAAATTTCAACAAATGTAAAATTTAGTCAGCAAGTACATAGTCTTGTGGTGATCATGTTGAACGGTTCAGATCGATTGGTTGGACTTAGAAAACAAAGATATTAATCCAAAATACGGACCAATAAGGCATAGTACCGTAGCCTCACTCCAAAATGACATAATGCTTGACTCAGGCTTAATTTGCACAAATTAAGCTTCATTGAGGATCCATATTACAACTACTCTAAAAAAATTTAGGGATAAAAAGTTTACCAACCACTGCTAGAAGAGGTAGAAGCCTCAGCTGGTATGGAAGAGGCCAATGCAAAGAGGGTGGTGAAGTACACAGCACATATCACATTGTCAGCTGCGAGACCGGCGGCTAAAACAGACGGAGATGTACCCAGTGCTTCTGATACTGCCACATAATTCACCGCTGAAAAATTTATAGAATTTAGTTGACTGTATGAAGAATCACAAGGCAGTAAAATCAACATTGTTTTCATTGCATAGAAGTAAGTTAATTTGAACCTACCTCCACCGAAATGTCGTGCCATTAAGGCTGCTGCAATCTTCCAGTTGTCTTGCCCAAGTGATCGCATCGGTACTAGTAAATATGCGACAACCGTAGCAATTGTTGTAGCCACTGTGAGAAATATATAAAAGCATGGGTTACACATCGTTTTCAATGATATGGTAAAAAAATAATGAAAGTAGGTATGTGGAAGAGAGGGAGAGAGGGTAGCAGTGGGTAGCAGTACCAGATCCAACTAAAAATGCGAGGAGGAGAGTACCAGTAGAGCTGAGCACACGACGTAAGTCAGCATTAAATAACAGTAAGGGTATGGCGAGGGGTAAAAGGTATTGTAAGACAAGGCTGTAGGCAGGTGCATCTGATGCAACAATACCTACACTACTTGCGGCAAGTCCCACCAGGGTACTGACGAGGGCCCCACTCAGTGTACTCCCTAGTTTAGTCTTCTCTGACCTGGAACAAAAATTAATGAAGTTTTCATGAAATGAGTTGGGTTATGAGGGATCGAGAGGATCGAGATGTGATGTGACAATTACCAGGTTTCAGGTTTCAGGTTTCAGAGAGATGAAATGAAATGAAATGAAAGAAACATAAGTGGTCACCCACCAGATGCCAAAAGCGCCAGCAGCGAAGAGAGCGGTCCAGTTGCCCCATTGGTCGTTGGGAGAGATCAGAGGCGCAGAGGGAAGCTGCAAGGAAGCTGAGACCACCACTTGTTGCTGTTGCGGCCGCTTCTGTCGGAGAGAGAGATGCGGTAAGTACCTGAGCCGGAAGGAGGGTTCGTATGAGTGGACCGAACCGGTGGTTGGCTGAAGTCGGACCGGAAGGCGAACGGAGAGGCGGGACGAGAGGGCCATGACAGCGAACGGTGAGATTCGAATCGAGAGGGTGAGGAGCACAAGTAGAAGTAGAACAACAACAGATGCCATTAATTCTTGAATTCTTGGCCTTGGCCCCACACACCCACACCGTGACACGGATGAAGTCTTAAAATAGCTTCCCTGGGGCCCAGTCTCGCACATTTGTGAACGGTTGGCATTAATGCAACAGTCTCATGTTACATCACTAAAACATTTGGGGTTCTTTTCAAAACATGCTTACTGCTAAATGACCCTTATCTCGGGCAATTGAAATCTGCTCAAATCCATCGTTCGTGAACAGTATTTTTGAAATCTCTTAAATTCTGAATCTAGTCGTCCAACTTTTTCTATGCACGTATCTCGAAACAGTTAATTTTTCTGTGCATGCATCTACAAACAGCTTGACGGCTGGATTCAGAGAAACACAGATTTCAAGAACACTGTTCACCACTGAGAATTTCAGCAGATTCGTTTCCTATCTCGAGTGCTTTCAAAAAATGAAAAGAGGAACTATTTTGTTCAATTCTTAATAAAGAGTTCGGTTAGTATGGCATCACTGTCATGTCCGTCTATATAATGCTAACTTCAAAACTTATCAAATCAACTTCAAAACAGATCTACTTAATTAGTCGTGTGTAGGGGTGAGTAAATTACTCATAACTCGTCAACTCGCTCATAACTCGCTCGCTAAAAGCTCATTAACTTAATGAGCCGAGCATGAGCATACTCCAACTCGCTCATAACTCACTCACTAAAAACTGAGTTACATACTTAATTTGCTTAATAGTTGTTTAATTTTGTTAAATATATTTATGGATAATTTTTTGTTAAATTATGTACTGTTTTGTTTGTTAGATTATGACAATTTGTTAAATTCTATAAATGAAAATTAGTTTTTGAATGATGTATCTTAAACAAAAAAACTCAAAACAAAATTCAAATTGCTTACAAGCTTAATTTCTTAACGAGTCGCTCATACCACAACTTGCTCATTATCAACTCGCTATAACTCGCTCATTAAGCTAATGAGCCGAGCATGAGCATACCCCAACTCGCTCATTAATAACCCCTAATTGTGTGTAAATTTACATGCAAAAAATTTAATTTGTCGTATTCAGTTAGTATCAAGTCAAACTGTCAAATGTAAGAGTTTTTAAGTTAATTTTAATGTATTTATTTTTCAATATTTTTGACCGCTTGACTTGATACTAAAATAATTCACAAAAATATTTTTTTTGCATCCAAACGCATCACTCATAAAGTAAATCGGTTTGAATAGTTTAAATTAATCGTCTAATGACTATTTAATATGTTTTAGAGTTGATGTCATGTACTTATATGACACTAATGTCATCACTCATAAAGTAATAGATATATATTTTGTTATTGCATAACAAGTTAATTATATATATAGAGAGAGAGAGAGTTGGGCTATGGTTAGTTGTGAAGTAAGATGTCATTTTTACTTCACGCTCATATTTTCATTTTGAAAATTCAAACAACCGATCTGAACCGTTCAACATGTTCTCTATATGAAATGTGCTTGGAGACCAAATTTTACATTTTTTGGAATTTTTTACTATTTATTAAGCCACTTTGAAAATCGCTGATCCGGTGGTCCAAAAAATTTTACTGTTCACAGTGGATCAACGATTTCAAAGTGGCTTAATAAATAGTAAAAAAATTCCAAAAAATGTAAAATTTAGTCTCCAAGCACATTTCAATATTTAGAAAAAGTTGAACGATTCGGATCGGTTGTTTGAATTTTCAAAATAAAAATATAGCGTGAAGTAAAAAGACGTTTTACTTCACAACTCACCATAGTCTATCTCTATCTCTCTCTATATATATATATAGTAGAACTAGAGTGTTCCTAAATTCACCAAGCTTCTTTGTGACTCAACTCTAAAACCTATGAAATTGGCTTCAAACGACGAATCCAAACGTTGAAATCCTTCTATCTTACAAGTGATATATCTACATGTGAAATTTTTTAAAGTTTAGAATTAATTTAGTATAAAGTCAAGTGGTAAAAATTAGAAGGTTTATAAATTAATTTTAATGCATTCATTTTTTGGAAGTCTTTTGACTACTTGACTCTATACAAAATTAATTTAAAATTTAAAATCTTTTATATGTAGACGCATCACTCGTGAGATAGAAGGATTTCAACGGTTTTGATTCGTCGTATGAAGCCAATCTGATAATTTTAGAATTGAGTTCACAAAAGGACTTGTTGAACTTACGAACACCGTAGTTCTACTCATGTATATTTATATATATATATATAGAGAGAGAGAGAGAGAGAGAGAGAGAGAGCTGGGCTAAAATGAGCCATGGTGTAAAACAAGTTTTTGCTCCATGGCACTATATTTTCATTTTGAAAATCCAAACAACTGATCCGAACCGCTCAACATGATCTTCATATTAAATGTGCTTGGAGACCAAATTTTACATTTTTTGGAATTTTTTTACTATTTATAAGCTACTTTGAAATTGCTGATCCGGTGGTCCAGTAAAAAACAGTAAATTTTCTGGACCACCGGATCAGCAATTTCAAAGTGGCTTAATAAATAGTAAAAAAATTCCAAAAAATGTAAAATTTGGTCTCCAAGCACATTTAATATGAAGATCATGTTGAGCGGTTCGGATCAGTTGTTTGGATTTTCAAAATGAAAATATAGTGCCATGGAGCAAAAACTTGTTTTACACCATGGCTCATTTTAGCCCAGCTCTCTCTCTCTCTCTCTCTCTCTCTCTATATATATATATATATATATGAGTAGAACTAGGGTGTTCGTAAGTTCACCAAGTCCTTTGTGAACTCAATTCTAAAATTTATCGGATTGGCTTCATACGACGAATCAAAACCGTTGAAATCCTTCTATCTTACGAGTGATGCGTCTACATGTAAAAGATTTTAAATTTTAAATTAATTTTGTATAGAGTCAAGTGGTCAAAAGACGCCCAAAAAATGAATGCATTAAAATTAATTTATAAACCTTCTAATTTTTACCACTTGACTTTATACTAAATTAATTCTAAACTTTAAAATTTGCACATGTAGATATATCACTTGTAAGATAGAAGGATTTCAACGTTTGGATTCGTCGTTTGAAGCCAATTTCATAGGTTTTAGAGTTGAGTTCACAAAGAAGCTTGGTGAATTTAGGAACACTCTAGTTCTACTATATATATATATAGAGAGAGATAGAGATAGACTATGGTGAGTTGTGAAGTAAAACGTCTTTTTACTTCACGCTATATTTTTATTTTGAAAATTCAAACAACCGATCCGAATCGTTCAACTTTTTCTAAATATTGAAATGTGCTTGGAGACTAAATTTTACATTTTTTGGAATTTTTTTACTATTTATTAAGCCACTTTGAAATCGCTGATCCACTGTGAACAGTAAAATTTTCTGGACCACCGGATCAGCGATTTTCAAAGTGGCTTAATAAATAGTAAAAAAATTCCAAAAAATGTAAAATTTGGTCTCCAAGCACATTTCAATATAGAGAACATGTTGAACGGTTCAGATCGGTTGTTTGAATTTTCAAAATGAAAATATGAGCGTGAAGTAAAAATGACATCTTACTTCACAACTAACCATAGCCCAACTCTCTCTCTCTCTATATATATAATTAACTTGTTATGCAATAACAAAATATATCTATTACTTTATGAGTGATGACATTAGTGTCATATAAGTACATGACATCAACTCTAAAACATATTAGATAGTCATTAGACGATTAATTAAACTATTCAAACCGATTTACTTTCTGAGTGATTCGTTTGGATGCAAAAAAATTATTTTAGTATCAAGTCAAGCGGTCAAAAATTTGAAAAATAAATACATTAAAATTAACTTAAAAACTCTTACATTTGACAGTTTGACTTGATACTAACTGAATACGACAATTTAAATTTTTTGCATGTAAATTTACACACAATTAGGAGTTATTAATGAGAGAGTTGGGGTATGCTCATGCTCGGCTCATTAGCTTAATGAGCGAGTTATAGCGAGTTGATAATGAGCAAGTTGTGGTATGAGCGACTCGTTAAGAAATTAAGCTTGTAAGCAATTTGAATTTTGTTTTGAGTTTTTTTGTTTAAGATACATCATTCAAAAACTAATTTTCATTTATAGAATTTAACAAATTGTCATAATCTAACAAACAAAACAGTACATAATTTAACAAAAAATTATCCATAAATAAATTTAACAAAATTAAACAACTATTAAGCAAATTAAGTATGTAACTCAGTTTTTAGTGAGTGAGTTATGAGCGAGTTGGAGTATGCTCATGCTCGGCTCATTAAGTTAATGAGCGAGTTGTTAATGAGCTTTTAGCGAGCGAGTTATGAGCGAGTTGACGAGTTATGAGTAATTTACTCACCCCTACACACGACTAATTAAGTAGATCTGTTTTGAAGTTGATTTGATAAGTTTTGAAGTTAGCATTATATAGACGGACATGACAGTGATGCCATACTAACCGAACTCTTTATTAAGAATTGAACAAAATAGTTCCTCTTTTCATTTTTTGAAAGCACCCGAGATAGGAAACGAATCTGCTGAAATTCTCACTGGTGAACAGTGTTCTTGAAATCTGTGTTTCTCTGAATCCAGCCGTCAAGCTTTTTGTAGATGCATGCACAGAAAAATCAACTGTTTTGAAATACGTGTATAAAAAAAGTTAGATGACTAGATTTAAAATTTTAGAGATTTTAAAAACACTTTTTACGAATGATGAATTTAAGCATATTTCAATTCCCCGAGATAAGGGTCATTTAGTAGTAAGCATGTTTTGAAAAGAACCCCAAATGTTTTAGTGATGTAACATGAGACTGTTGCATTAATGCCAACCGTTCACAAATGTGCGAGACTGGGCCCCAGGGAAGCTATTTTAAGACTTCATCCGTGTCACGGTGTGGGTGTGTGGGGCCAAGGCCAAGAATTCAAGAATTAATGGCATCTGTTGTTGTTCTACTTCTACTTGTGCTCCTCACCCCTGACCCCTCTCGATTCGAATCTCACCGTTCGCTCTCATGGCGCTCTCGACCCGCCTCTCCGTTCGCCTTCAGGTCCGACTTCAGCCAACCACCGGTTCGGTCCACTCCTACGAACCATCCTCCCGGCTCAGGTACTTACCGCATCTCTCTCTCCGACAGAAGCGGCCGCAACAGCAACAAGTGGTGATCTCAGCTTCCTTGCAGCTTCCCTCTGCGCCTCTGATCTCTCCCAACGACCAATGGGGCAACTGGACCGCTCTCTTCGCTGCTGGCGCTTTTGGCATCTGGTGGGTGACCACTTATTTTTCTTTCATTTCATTTCATCTCTCTGAAACCTGAAACCTGGTAATTGTCACATCACATCTCCATCCTCTCGATCCCTCATAACCCACCTCATTTCATGAAAACTTCATTAATTTTTGTTCCAGGTCAGAGAAGACTAAACTAGGGAGTACACTGAGTGGGGCCCTCGTCAGTACCCTGGTGGGACTTGCCGCAAGTAGTGTAGGTATTGTTGCATCAGATGCACCTGCCTACAGCCTTGTCTTACAATACCTTTTACCCCTCGCCATACCCTTACTGTTATTTAATGCTGACTTACGTCGTGTGCTTAGCTCTACTGGTACTCTCCTCCTCGCATTTTTAGTTGGATCTGGTACTGCTACCCTCTCTCCCTCTCTTCCACATACCTACTTCATTATTTTTTTACTATATCATTGAAAACGATGTGTAACCCATGCTTTTATATTTCTCACAGTGGCTACAACAATTGCTACGGTTGTGCATATTTACTAGTACCGATGCGATCACTTGGGCAAGACAACTGGAAGATTGCAGCAGCCTTAATGGCACGACATATCGGTGGAGGTAGGTTCAAATTAACTTACTTCTATGCAATGAAAACAATGTTGATTTTACTGCCTTGTGATTCTTCATACAGTCAACTAAATTCTATAAATTTTTCAGCGGTGAATTATGTGGCAGTATCAGAAGCACTGGGTACATCTCCGTCTGTTTTAGCCGCCGGTCTCGCAGCTGACAATGTGATATGTGCTGTGTACTTCACCACCCTCTTTGCATTGGCCTCTTCCATACCAGCTGAGGCTTCTACCTCTTCTAGCAGTGGTTGGTAAACTTTTTATCCCTAAATTTTTTTAGAGTAGTTGTAATATGGATCCTCAATGAAGCTTAATTTGTGCAAATTAAGCCTGAGTCAAGCATTATGTCATTTTTGGAGTGAGGCTATGGTACTATGCCTTATTGGTCCGTATTTTGGATTAATATCTTTGTTTTCTAAGTCCAACCAATCGATCTGAACCGTTCAATGATCACCATAAGACTATGTACTTGCTGACTAAATTTTACATTTGTTGAAATTTTTTACTTTTTTTTTAGATAGGTAGAAAATCACTTGATCTAAAGATTCTAGACCATTCAAAAGTAGTGATTTTCTAACTATCTAAAAAATAATTTAGTCAGCAAGTATATTTTCATATGAAGGTCATATTGAACGGTTCAGGTTGACTATTTGAACTTTTGTAACAGAGATATTGATTCAAGTACAAACCAATGTGTGTGCTATCCATAGTACCATAGCCTCCCTCTTCATTTGTATTGAATACAATGCCTCACGTGGAGCTTAATTTGATCTTGATAAAAAAAATTTACTCTCAATTCTGTTGGGATGGTTGTAATGTTTTCAGCAAGCCTTAATTAATTCTCAGTATTGTAGTTACTCACGTTCGTTAAATACTCCATTAGTCTATATTTGATTCAACTTACCCCCAAAATCTTTTTCCACATGACACATTAATGGTGCATTTTTTTAAATTTTAGGAGATACAGAAGGAATTAGCAAACCGACTGGAGATAACAACAAGCTGCCAGTACTGGAGAGTGCAGTAGCTATCGCCATATCATTTGCAATATGCAAGATGGGAAGTTACATAACAAATTATTTCAGCATACAAGGCGGCAACCTCCCTTGTGTAACTGCTATTGCAGTGGCATTAGCTACTATTTTTCCTTCTTATTTTGCCAAGTTGGCGCCTACTGGTGAGGCAATAGCCTTAATCCTCATGCAGGTAGTTCAACTATTTGTTTGCACAATTTTGTTTAGGAATCGTGAAAGTCCTGGCACCATGGCATTACCAGATATATGGTCTTGTACCCCTGATACAAGCAAGCCTTGTCAACAATAGATAGCAATTTTCAAGTAATTTAATCTTTAAAGCAAATTTCTAGGTTTTCTTTGCTGTGGTGGGAGCGAATGGAAGCATATCAAATGTAATCAACACAACTCCAGGGATTTTCGCATTCTCATTTATTCAAGTGGCAGTACATCTTGCAATCATTTTGGGGGTGGGAAAAATTCTTGGCTTTGAGAAAAAGCTATTGCTGATTGCCTCGAATGCAAATGTTGGAGGCCCCACTACAGCTTGTGGAATGGCAACTGCTAAGGGGTGGACCTCATTGATTGTACCTGGTATTCTTGCGGGCATCTTCGGCATTGCGATCGCAACTTTTCTTGGTATTGGATTTGGGGCATTTGTTTTGAAATATATGTAACTTTCATATTCTTCGTGTAAATTGAGGAACCTTTTTTCTTGACAGCATTTTCATATGGAAATAAATAATGACAGTTATCTTTCTAAAAGATACTAACCACCTGCATCTTGTAGAATATTGTGAGAGAATTGATACTTGTCAGTTTTGGTAAAAGTAGCTCCCTTTGTTTTTCAAAGTAGCTCTCTTGTGTTGTCTCAGTCATGTTGCAAGCAAGCTAAGCTTTTTCATATTTTTGTAGCAACTTCATATTGTATTTGTTCTCAAACAACAATTTTGGAGATTCAATTTGTGTGCCAACTTGAGAAATGTTTTCAGACTGCACCAGTGAAGTCTGAGATGGTAGTGATCACTGAAACCAGTGGGGATTTCTGAAATTCTATTGACAGGAAGCATCCTGTGACATTATGAAATATATAAAGATCCATTGGCAAGTTACAGTACACGTATTATTGGGAAATGGGAAATGCTTTTTGCCTGATTTATCTGCTCAAGGTCTTGTAAGAGAACTCGTGAAAAACAGTGATAATTAAGTTCAACTCGTCCATTGGCTTTCCGAAAGCATAGAGCGGAAGCTGAAGGGATGTCAGGCGTCCATGATGATATTGATATAGGGATTGGACACGTTATCGTACTTTATATTGTAATTGAGCCATAATCTCTCAAATTGAACCGCATGATGATGATGATGATGATGATGTAAAGGAGTGAAGGTCTTCCGGCCTCTTAAACCTATCAATTCGCTTCAAATTTAAAAATCTATATGGAAACGGAACTCTCATTATGGAGATTTGTTTGAATGGTTTGGATTTATCGTTTGAAACTGATTTTGATAGATTTTGGAGGCCGATGGGAGCATATTGTTGAAATACTAGAGGAATCGCGTTAACCGAACTCACTCTCTCTCTTCATTATTTGAGACTAGAGATATTATTAAAACATTTTCATTAAAGGTTTGTTTTTGTCAATTAAACAGTTTTTAACCAGGCTGAAGTTATTCTCATTCTTAGGCCAACCGACATTCCAATTATTGTTACCGTCTACAAAACAGTTTTATTCTTGTGAACCGCATAAGGTATAATGGTCTATAGTTCTCTGTCCTTCTAGCCTTCACTTGTGCTAGAATCTAGCTCCTGCTTTTTTTTATGCAACAGAATTCTGGAACCACCCCCGTAATATAAAAATATTAGAATGGTAACATAAAAAGCGCCTGTAGCTCAGTGGATAGAGCGTCTGTTTCCTAAGCAGAAGGTCGTAGGTTCGACCCCTACCTGGCGCGCTAAGTGTATATATTATTCTACTTTTGTCTTCTTCTATTTTTTCAACAATTCAATCTTATCAAATTTAGATCTAATCAGGATGTTTGATTTTTTATCGTATGGTCGATATGACAATTAATATAGCAAACAAATAGTTGTTACTTTATATGGCAATTGATCAGATTATTAACTGGAGCCCAATATGCAATAACTGAACCATTTACTTTTTTTATTTGTATGGCCCACAAACAGAAGCCGTCCAATAATAATCTAATGGATCAGATCTCTATCATTACGGTCGGTTTATTGATTTCAATTGGACCAAAAAAGTTTGGATTAAATGGTGGTTTTTCATATTAAAATGGATCAGTTCGGTTCAATTTTTAATTATATCGATTTTTTATATTTGATAAAAATGTATTTACAACAAATCAATTGATTTGACTTTAATTCCTAAATCTACTTCTAAGTTCTCACGAAATCTTCTAAATTATTCTAATCACCTTTAATCACCCTCTAAATCCTAAATATACTATTTTATTAGATCTACTCTTCTAATACCTTAATCCCCATCTCACTCCACGACCGGATCCGCTCTTTCGACCGCCACCGCACTCTAACGGTCGGATTTATTCACCGTCACGCTCCAATCGAGATGAAGACTCTACTCTCCGAACTCCGACAATACCGTGCTCTCGGCTCGGCTCCCTCCCCTCCCATTCTCCTCTCCCATTCTCCTCTCCGTTCAAAGAGATAGAGATGAGAGAGAGGAGAGGGTATCATTATGTCGGAGATGAAAACTCGAAAAAAAGAAGTGTGAAGTGAGAGGCGTCTGCACCTTGGCTGCCGACAGGGCATTTTCCTGGTAGAAATTATGCATCTGCACCTTGGCTGTCGACCGACAGATGTATATAACTAAATTTGAGATTTTTTTTTTTCTGAGTATTGATATTTTAAAATTTAATTTTTTTTTATTCATTTCAATCAAATAAATCGAAATTTATTTTTATTATTTTGGTTCGGCTGTTAATCTGTTAACAAATTTAATTCGATTAGTTCAGTTATAATTTTGAAAACCAAATAAAATTTTAATTTGACTATTTCAAATACAGTTTTAACCTAACCAACTCGATCAACACCCCTCCCTCCGACATTTTTATTAATATCCAAAGTTAATTACAAATTAATTAATTTACCCATGATTCCCGACTTTTTCCAAAAATGTCAAAACTGGCCACAAAATGGCCGGTTTCCAATTTTTTTTTATTACACAAACTATTTTTTTCTTGTATATGATCTGCTATGTGATTATGTAGTGTAATTTTATTTTTTTATTGTATTGTAATATTATTTTCTTGACTATTTTTCTGGGTACTTGTGTCACTCACACCGACTCAATTTATTTCGAGATGCGTCAATTGGTGTGCATTTAATCTTTAAAGTACTTATTTTGTTGTTTAAAGCACTTATTCAATTTTTTTTTAATATTTTCTGTTTATTTTTTATGTTGTACTATTATTGTTATTGTTGTAATATTTTTTGTTTAGCATTATCATGATAATTTATTTTATCTAAAAAATATAAAAATAGTACTATAAAAGCACACATACAAAAGAATCACAATATAGGATAATCTAAATATACCAAATATAAATAGTACAAAACTAGCCACGATACTACTAAAACGAAGAGAGGGACCATTGCTCAGGCGGTACTTCGGCAATCGCCCAACGCTCGCGTGGCCAGGTTCTATCTCTCGGGTCTCCATTAAACCATGGAACCATTGAATTATTACCAAAAAATAAAAAACCCGTAGGATGCAAATGGATTTATAAAATAAAATACCAAAGCGAGGGATCCATAGAAAGGTATAAGGCCCGGCTAGTTGCCAAAGGGTATACCCAAAGGGTATACCCAAACATATGGTATTGATTACCAAGAGACATTTGCTCTGGTAGAAAAAATGAATACCATAAGAATTGTACTTTTGATAGCGGTAAATAATGGTTGGAATGCATATCAAATGGATGTTAAAAATGAATTTCTTCAAGGAACACTTGAAGAAGAGGTTTATATGACCCTTCCACCGGATCATGTACAAGAAAAAAATGTTAATCTTGTTTAGGTTAAAAAAGTCAATTTATGGACTTAAACAATCTCCAAGAGCATGGTATGGCAAACTATCTCAATATTTAATTTCTTGCAGTTTTATAGTAAGCCAATCCGATACATCATTATTCTCAAAACCTGAGAGTAATGATATCACCGTTGTTCTTGTTTATGTTGATGACATAATAATAACCGGAAATAAATATTAAAAAATACTTAAAAGAAAAACTTGAAATAAAAGACCTTGGTAAACTTAAATACTTTTTAGGAATTGAAATAGCTCACTCTATCAAGGGACTATTTATTTCACAAAGAAAATATACCATTGACTTTCTAAAAGAAACGAGAAAATTAGGGTCCAAACCGGCCTCAACACCAATAGATAGCAATTGTAAATTAAATTCCGAATG